>JAHWXV010200822.1:0-10948 GCA_024586415.1 Phrixothrix hirtus | reverse complement strand
GATAAAAATTTTGTAACCAAATAAAGTCGAAAACTGCGAAATGGCGTAAACTTATACAAAGGCGAAAATTATTTTCTCACTGGGAAAAAGCGCGTACATTAAATTAAAAATACACGATTATCGCGGAATACCTACATAAAGCAGGATAATGCTGGCTGTAAAACTCTCCTAAGCAAACCCCGACCATGGCATCATCTAATTGGATGCGTCATCAATGAAGCGTACTGAAATACAGCTAGTGCCTGATGATTACACCATCTTGTATAAGAGTATTCTAAATTAGAATTTTGTAAATAAACAAAGTCGTTAACTTTAAAGTAATGTGAATATTATATAAAGGCGAAAGGTAACTTCGTATTGGAAAACAATGCCTGCTGTGTATTAAAAATATATAAAGTAGAAAAATGCTGGTTATAGATAAAAAACTATCAAAGATCTACTTGAATGCATCATCAATGAGGCATACTTAAAGGCAGCTTGTGTCTATCTTATATTGCATGTAACTTTCAGGTCTTACCTAAATATAAGGTTGCTGGTTTTGCATATCAAGCTGTATTCGCGCACGCCTCACTGATGATGGTGTTCGTCTAGTCACGACACCTTTATGAGGTAACGTGGTTTTAGAGTCGGCTGCTAATTAATATGATTACTATGTTTAGGTGTACTATAAATAAAGTGCTAAATAGTATTTAGTTACACCCTTAAAAATTTACCTACTGTTGACCAACCCCACATAATTTTTACAAAGTACTCTAAAAGTTCAATGTTAGTTTAAAGTAATTCGTGTATTATTATTAACTTATTTTATTTTAGAAAGTGATTTAATCTTTTAGATAAATACCTGTAGTTCGGGTAGGTTTACAAGAATTCACAATAATTATTTTGTAGTTCACGCAAAATAAATTTTATTATCAATAGAAATTCAATTGTAGTAAATTATTAATCAACAAGAAAATTAAGAACAAATTTATATTCTAAGTCCTAAGAGATAATGAAACCATTAGATTTATTTCAAGTTATACAAATATAATATTTTTAAAAAGAAGCCGCATTCTCAGATAGATGAACGTTAGTCTAATTTATGGCAGGTCTTCAGCCAAACCCTAATAGAAGATTATTCAATTCAAATTGGAATAACGTTCATATACCTTCTGTAGATAAACTTCTTGTTTACAAATACGTTAGATAACATAGTGAAAGCTTTTATTTAAATTGTTTCGCGATTTTATAGAAGCAGAATTTAGTTCATTGTGTTAATCTATTCTTTGAACATTAAACAGAAGCTAACCTGGTTTAGAGTATCTTCTGTGTTGTTACCACTGCTGGGAGATAACATTAAAACCTCGACTTTGAAGTCGGTTCCTTCGTACACCATTTGATGTTTGAATTGTATCTTGACTAGTCGCAACCCAAATGCTGGCCCGAATTTTAATTAGATCTTCGGTGGACTAACCATCTTCGAAGGGGATTCTAATAATTCGTCCTTAGGCAGTTCTTGCTTCATGTGGAACTGGCCATTTAATGGACAGTGAATGTTCCTTAACATACACTGGCTTAGAGATACGCTATACGTGCACTCACGCAACTGTTGGCACAAGACAAGCGAAAATTACTCTATGTCGGGCTTATATCAACGTTGACGTTTCCTAGCGTTTTCTTGCTTGCCAATAGTCTTTAAACATTTTTTTGAATGTGAATCAGTCGGATTTTGCGCACGTTCGTTTAGTTAACTTTCTCGTAGTTGAAGTACTTGACCCTTTCCTTGCGTTTAATTGCAGTTTTTTCAAAAGCTACCCTCATAAACTTTTTAAATGGTTATGGCTCCTGTTTAATGTGTTTATTGCTATATGAGTGGCTATACTCTGATTTACAAGAGGTTTACCCTTAACTTTCAAGCTGCGTATTTATAGCAGTTTGGAAAGGTTCCTATAATAAATTTTTATATTACGTAAACCCTTCAGTATATATTAAATTATTTCTTTAAAATTAAATTAAAATTTTTATACTATTTAACTATTTTGGAAAGGTTTCTGTAATTATTTTAAATTACATAAGCCTTTCCATGTTCATAAAATTAATTGCTTATAATTAGAGTATGATTTTGTGAACAATGGATTAATCAGATCCTAAATAATAGTCCAAGGTTCCTTTAAGACAGTTTTATACACACATCCAGCATTTTTACACTTCATGTAGGATTTAGCCATACTGTCGCATTTTGAATGGAATGCAATATCTTTTTCCCATTACGAAATTAATTTTTACTATTATATAGAGATTTACACTGTTTTAAAATGTATGGCTTTATGATCAAATATGTTAGAGTAATACATCTTATTTATTACTTTCTCTTACCCTATGTGAAATATAGGTAAAAGAGAAAATGTATACAAATTATTTGAGATAATCGTGGAAATTGGAATGTCAAACTAGTTAAGGATGATATGACGTTAATTTTGTGGCAATAT
Source organism: Phrixothrix hirtus (assembly GCA_024586415.1). Lineage (NCBI taxonomy): Eukaryota > Metazoa > Arthropoda > Insecta > Coleoptera > Phengodidae > Phrixothrix > Phrixothrix hirtus. Next base: position 8,480 of record JAHWXV010200822.1, on the reverse strand, counting down.
TCTTTTCTGTGAAATGTGTGTCAAAATTCTAATTTTATGTTGTATACAATGTTAGTTTAGATAATATTTTTTTGATTACTTATATATTTTCGAAGCCCCACAAGCAAGAAGAAAAAGGTTGTAATTTAAAAGAAACAAATCAAAAAAAAAAGGAAAAGTAAGATTAATATAATATGCTTAGAGATAAATGTCTCGATATGAATAATAAACTATATAATAACAAGTTACACGGGGAAAATGATTTGAGCAAAAACAATTTTTGAAAGACGTGTAACAGTGATCCTCAATACAACTGAAGTTAAAGTTTATTACAGTTTTCGCTAAAACAGATTAGTTAACAAAGAGAACGGGGTGATTCAGGGAAACGTGTTTAAAACAAGAAAATAGAAAGGAAGATGACTAACTATGAACGATTCTTGATTGTAACTTAATCCAGGGCACTAAAGTTCAAAGGTAAGACAAATTATCACATAATGAAAAGTCTAAAAGAATATCAAGTCAAAGTTACCCGAAACAACAAGTAGGCAATCAAATCGATAGAGTAAAGTTATCTATAGCTAATATAGGAGTGACAAACACTACGAATAGGGTAGAATATAAAATAAAAATTAGTAGATTGAAAAAGTCAAATAGCCGAAAAATTTCCAATAACAACAAAGTTATGGACAACACTAGTTGTAACTTTCGAGTTTTTATTTATTAGTCACAATGTTCCACCAAGTGCCCATCACATCATCAGTTAATAAAATTTAGAATTCTGAATTATGCCAAGAGCCCGAGACGTGCCTTATACATTCTTATTAAATAAATATCCTTATGACTGTCTGTATCATCTGATTCTATAGTCTTTTAAAATGTTTAAAATTTTGCTATTTTATTATGTTTGACATTTGTACCACCAATACGCTGTATACCTATTTTGTATGAATAATAAACATGTTATTATTATTATTAATATTATTATGGAAGGGAGCTGCAAAGCATTCCTCAAGAAACAATAAATTTACGAGTACATGACCTATCTGAGTCAAATAAACAAGTAATGCAGGAAAAACCAATTAAGCAAGTGGCAAGAAGATGAAAGATAAAGTCGTAACACATTCTAGAGCAAGGGCAAGTGTAAGTCATGAAAACATTAATACAAGAGAGTAAGGGCATATGAAAAAATATAAAGAAGTCATATTTAGCTAATTATCAATAGTGAGAGATTTATCAATAAAACAAGTTAACAGAACAAATGTAACAACGAAAAAATTCAAATTTAAATGTATAGTAAGATTAAGTTTAAATAAAATGAAAAGGCCAAAATGTAGGTTTCATTAGCAATAAGTTGATCGCCTTTTACGATTCACAGAAACGAAACTACGATTGTAGTATTCTTAATCCTAACCGCTACAATACGACATAGATGGAATACGAATGATCACAATTGTGGTTATAGCATTCTTAAACCACCACAACAGAGCGTCGTGAAAAGCCAAGTACAGTTCCTCCTAAGGATAGATAAGTTCTAGTCGAGTCCCACGTTGGGCGCCAAAATGTATATGTAACATGCAAAATGCATCGTGACAAAATATAACGTATTTTACGAAAAAATATTCTCAAAAAACTATCGTAACATATTTCATAAAAGAAAAATGTCAAGTCATGAAAATGTGTGCCCTCTAGGTCAGGCCGAATGAATGTCATTTTTACTATATGTATAAGCATTCTACTGAAAAAACATTTAACGGCCGTCCAACTAATTTCGGTTAATATTTAGTTAACTATGCAATTATCAGGAAAATCGATAAAAGGTGTATCCAAAACTATCCGACCTGTGTCCATAAAATGACAATAGCGCTATTGTTCTGGTTCTGACGGGTGGCATCCCTCAAAATATTCGCCATTTAACTCCACGTGCCGCTCCATCGATGTTTCCACTTCTCAAAACATGTCGGAAAATCAGTTTTTGGAGTATTTTTAAGTACATATGTCGCATTTACTTGAATTGTGTTGACATAATTAAATCGCATCTATTTGAGTGGTAATTTCAATGTTGGAAAAGCCAAAGGTGACAGGGAGCAATGTCTGGACTGTATAGAGGTTCGTTGCATTATGCGATGTTTTGCCAAAATATTTGCACGAGATGCGCCGAATGAGCTGGGGCGTTATCGTGATGAAGCAGCCAGTTTCCACTGGTTCCAAAATGCAGCCCTTTTCTTCTCACTGCATCAGGAAATCTTCTCAACTCTTCAAGATAGAATTTTTTATTGATTTTCTAGCCTGATGGAGCAAATTTGGATGCGCAACACCTTGATAATCAAAAAAAAAGTAACTAACATTGACTTGTCGTTGTTTCGATGTTGCCGTGCTTTTTTTGGTCGTGGTTTAAATGGTTTCTGCACATGTTTTTCAAGTTTGAAATAAAATTTGATGCAAATTCCTTTTTCAATTCTCTCCGTCATTTTCGCTGACAACAAAATGCAACCATAACAAACACTGCACTATAGACAAACACGGATCGCTCACGTATTATAGAGTGTCCTGCCTAGCGACTGGTAGGGGAACTTCATAAGGTTTAATTAACGAACTTACAATTCGACAGGTGGCACTCGGGAACCTTGTTGCTAAATTCTAGACACAGGTCGGATAGATTCGGACAAACCCCGTAAATACTTTTTTCAAAGTTATCCTTCAAAAATACAGAAATATTTAATTATTTTGACATCAATTTTGCTATGCCCATTTTGTAAAATGCGTGGTCCTGCTTACTTAACCAATGATAATTTATTTCTCTTTTTACGTGGTTATCTTGGTCGAAATGTTTACTGCTTAAATCGCGTTTCAGGTATGAGAATAAGTAGAAATCACTTGTCACAAGTGCTTGAAAGTTTCGCATTATTGCTTGGGGCGCATAGTGACGGGTGTATAGAAAACCTAGCATTTTCTTCCTGATAGCACATTTAAGTTTTTACGGTGGGATAATAGTTAACATTTTGTCTTATAGCTTGCGACTCAAAGATAACTCAATCTTACAGGTGCTTTTGATGCGTTCTCAACAACAAAAGTCGGTGATATTATTCATATGCGTCCAATTTGCCACTGTTTTAGAATATCCCTCGTATAACGAATACATATTTTGACCAAAATGAGTATAGTATATCTGTGCATTGTATTTGCCTAAATTTACTTTTACTTTAAGTTAAAGAGCGGAGCACTACTAATGACGCAAAATAATGAATATAATTCCAAATTCCTCCATTTTTTATATTCATCGTCAATAGTTGTGGAAACTTACTTCATCTATCTCCACTAATTTGTCACTTCATCTTTTAAAATGCTTTGATTTTCGCTGCAAAATTGTCTTTTCTCCTTTTCCATCAATATATGTAGTTTATTATCTCTATTGTACTTCTAAAAATTCATAAATTTTTGCTGATCTACGTAACCAAAATCACAAATTCCAAACATTTTTTACAAAACTAATACAGTCAAGTATCCTTAAATTAGGAAAACTATTGCAGATCATAGCCCGTCAGGTGCAAAGCGCGTTACTCGTACAAGAGACGTTAATATGGTTAAAATAGAACGAGTTCTGATGATCTGGTTGGAAGACTGTATATTCTGTCTGCGAGTATCTTATTAAACAGAAAGGACTTAAAATCTATGAGCATTTTAAAAGGATTGACCATTCTTCTTCAGAGCGACACAGCCATACATTTACTGCAAGCACAGAGGGGTTACAAAAGCTAAAGAAAAGGTACTCCTTGTACAACATAAAATTTCAAGGAGAACAGGCTTCAGCTGATGCCAAGGCTGCCAAAAGTTTAAAATGGAGCTCCCTCGAATTATAGAAAAAGGTATATGCACCAGATCAGATTTTTAATGCTGGCGAGTCAGAATTGTACTGGAAAAAACTTCCATCTCAGACCTTCATTTCAATAAATGAAAGGCGGGCTTCATAGTTTAAAGCTTCTAAACAACGTTTCATTCTCCAGATATATAGCAATCTATCAAGAAGTTTGTTATTCAACTGTTCGAGCTTTTAAAGATATTAAGATGTCTACATTGCCTATATTTTGGCGAGCTAATAAAAAGCGTGGATGACTCAAGAATTATTTAAGGATTGGTTTTATAATTGCTTTATCCCGCAAACGGAAAGCCATGTGATTGAAAACAATTTTAGTTTCAAAGTTTTGCTGATTCTTGATAGCGATAGTAGTCATAGTAAGGAATTGAATCACCCAAATGTGAAAATTGTTTATTTTTGTCCTAACTGCACTTAATTGATATAGCCGCTGGACCAATAAGTCATTCAAACTGCCAAGATGTACTACATTCGCCAATTTTTTCAAACCATTTTGAACAGATTAAAAAATGAAGGAAAACTCTTCTTCAAGTTTGGAAAAAATTTTCTATTTTAGATTGCATTTGAACTATCTCATCAGCTTGTGCAGAAATTAAGCCGTTAACACTTAATGCACGTTGAAGCCCTCTTTTACCTCAAATGGTTCAAAAGGAAAATGATATTCCAGCCCCACTTACAGAAACAGTAAACATTGCTTCTGCTTTGAGCAGCGAAGTATTTGCAGATATAAACCATAAAGATAAAAAAGAGCTACTTCGGGAAGAGAGGTTAAATGAGGAAGAATTGGTGGAATTAATTAGTGAATCTACCTCAAATACATTTGTGGAAGAAAACACGGATAACGAATTAGTTTCAAACTTCAGTTATGATTTAAAAAAGGGCTGGATCTGGCTAAAGTATTAGAACGTCACTTAACTCAACACAATTCTTCAACGATGCGTAGTGCAAAATTTAAAAGAGAATTTCAAAATTGCTTGGCTCCATATAAAGAGGTTTTGGAAGAACTACAAAATAAAACTACATTTGAAAACAACGAAGAAAATTTGTAAAGTAAGGAGGATTTTCGGCCAATTAGAAAAAAAGGTTAGACCGCTAATATTTGACAGTGATGATGAATAATAAAACAATATAATATGTATCAAGTGAAGTTTTTTGTTAAAAACAATTTTTTTAGTTTATACATTTATTATATTCAATAAACCTAAATTCAAATATGTAAAAATGTACATATTCATTTCTATTATAAAATTTTATTTATTGACCGTATCAATCACAACTTGATACTTTGAGAATGTAATTTTTATATAGGTCTAATTTGTGTACAACTTATTTATTTCTGAGATTCCATATAAGCGGTACGAATTCATTTAATTTGTATTAATTCTGAATTTTTTATAACGCGGTTTCCATAGAACGCGGTAGTAGTTTCCATAAAACGCTGTATAAATTAATCTATTTTGTCTTATTTATAAGTTTCTCATCACGTGGTTTCCATAGAAGGCATTTCCTGATTTCAATTAATTCCGAATTTCTTATAATACGGTTTCCATATAACGCGGTACAAATTAATCGCGTTATAAGGAAACTTGACTGTAATTAATTTATTGGATATTTCCATACTTTGGTGTACATACCGTATGTAAATAAGACTGTTTATTCAATTTAATGTGTAATAACTGTTGTTCGTTAATTTGGACTTCATTTTGATAAAAAGTTTTCAAGTAGTGTATAGGCGAAGATGCCAGCCAAGCTACATACAATGTACAAATCTGCAAAATCTGTTGCTACATAGAAAACTAATAAACTATCACAACCAAAATTATTTAAAATAAAAGATTACATATATTAGCGCCAATATTTTCCTAAAAATATTAATTGACACCTTATGGTCGTCTTGAACTTTTTGTAATTCTATTTTATTACTCTACCCCGTAATCGCGATACTTTAACATTGTATTGATTGATAATAACAGTTTTTCATTTCTACATATATTTTACTATTCAAACCTGTGAGGCGCAATATTAAATTAACAAGGCAGAGTCTGTACTTAAGTTTTTGTGTAATAAACAAACAGAAGCGTTTATGCTAACGATACGGACCATAGCGGAATTACTGGAGCCTGGAGATGAACTCGTCAGATAATTTTCTGAAGAAGTTTAAAGTTCTTCCTTAACATTATTTATTCATTAAGTTATAACTTTGTCTTGTTCACTGTGTGTTTTATTAACATTTTTTGTAATCATCTAATTTGCCTCAAATTTAATGATAGCTGTTACACTCCTCTGGTTGCTTTAGAAAGTTAAAGCGTAAAGAGATGGATATCATAAATAAATACAAAATTTACTGTTAATATCTTAGTTTTTTGTTATTTTATAGTAGGTACAGAAATATTTTTAAAATTCATGGCAATTGTAAAAATAGTTAACTGTCATACATATTTTTGAATACATGCCACTTGTCTAGTTATAAAAGAATTTAGGACGCTGAAATACTCCTCGAAGATGTTTTCCAAATGTAAACATAATTATATAATTTGCAAAATATGACATTTTTAAATAAATCAATAAATATAAATAAATAAAAATTTTATATCTGAAGTTAACTACTTTACCGAAAGCACCACATAAACTTTAAACAAAGATCGTAAATAAACACATAAATTTTATTTTAAAACAAAAGTTATTGGCACTAAATCTTTTTACTTGTTGTCTTTTTGGTGTTAAAATAAATTCGCAGGAAAAATTTTATAATTGTCAACCTGTTTTTTATATTTCATTCCAGTTGCGTCCATTACAAGTTTATTTTACCAACCGCAATATTTTCTTTCATATGAAAAATTCAAATTTTTTATTTAATATTTGAAAAAAGTTAAGGAAATACAAATGCCGCAAAAATTAAGAATAAACCGATTCGTCCAAATTTTCTTCTACTTCTTCAACAGTGAGCCATTGAATATATTTATTCAAGGACTTTTTCAGCTTAGGAAACCTTGGCTTTGAGTAATCTGATGTGTCACTTAAACAATTCGAAGTGATAGTAAAACATCATCTCAAATGCTTTGCTTCAGGGATTCAGGGACACGCTAAAGTTATGTATGCCAAGAAATACTAAAGATATACAGTATGCAAAGAAATGATGGACGCATATAAATGATATTTTTGCCGGTTCACTGTACTAACAACAATTATCAAGCAGTTTTAATTTACACGTCAGCAATTACGTTTATGTCTTGGTTATTTTCATTTATTGCAATTTGAAACTATTTATATTATAAATTAATTCCAGCCGGGTTAATAATTATGTCCATATAAATAAATATTGTTTAATAATTTGCGGTTTGCCTTGCATTTATTTAATAAAATCTCGCAAAATTCGATTATACGATATCCTTATTTGTATATTTTTTCTACGGTATAATAACCCAGTTTTAAGTGCTAGGTGCACTTAAACCGACTTAAACAAGATAATATAACATGGGGCCATTACGCGCTACCAAGAACGCCGCTTCATATTTCCAATACAGCCACGCAAATAACTACTCGACATCTAGCTATCTTGTTTCTATAAATGCAACTAATTATTCCATCTTATTCCTTCTTATAGATTTCTCTATGGGGTGCTCTTCACTTTCCATCCGGTATATAAGTGTGTAGTTAAAACTAAACGGAAGAATTTTTGATTTATAGCTTTAAAACCTATCTTCAAAACCATAATTCCATCCATTATTTTGAAACTCGGGAATATAAACAAATAAAATGGAACTTAGAGTATTTGTATATTGAGGGACTAGGGCTCCCAGTGATCTTTTATTTGCTTTAAAATTTATTTGCAAGAGGCAATTTTTGCAAGAACTACAAAAGATAAAACTGTTCATGAAAAAATTGTGAAAATTATACATCCAGTAATAAAGGCTCTTCGGTAGAATTACAACTGACTGTTTTATATTATCCAAAATCTTGCAAAAGCGAAAAATGGTGCGTTTCTTAGACATTAGAAATTATCAACCCTATTTCCTAAATAAACGAATGCAAAAAGAGATCTTAATCTTACATTTAACTACTCAATTTTGATTCTCGCAGGAAAACAATAATCGACCACCGAATCTGACTTTGATGACTCAATAGTTGGTATGTTTACCTCTGCCCTAAAAGGACTTGAGTTTAGAACCAGCGTTGACGGTAATATTTCAGGCCTTGAATTTGTGTGATTTTTGGCATGTTAAAAAATCCTAATAGTGCTTAGAACACCTCCAAGTTTAGGTAAATTCTATTATCAATGGCAAAATTTCTGCATCTTGAAAAAAATAGGCTCTTCAAAGCCTCCATAATATTCTTATGGTGATTTTGAACACAATTAAGAAATAAAAGTCTAGCGAACCATACAACTACAATGATTAAGATTTGCACTGAAAAATATAAGATGTTTTATAATGCAATAGACTACTTCACATCTTAGAAGTCGTGGTTGGTCCAATGGTTTTTCGGCAATCTTGTGGCAGGACACTTTTTGTCGGCGCTCGCATTAAAATATTAGTTATAAAATTTTGTTTACTTTGTATATAAAAATTCAATGTAGTGACTTTTAATTTCTTAGGTTGCATTCGTTGCGAATTGCAATACCAATTCGCGC
>JAHWXV010200776.1:0-10828 GCA_024586415.1 Phrixothrix hirtus | reverse complement strand
TTTAGCAATGATTTGTAATTAATTGATAATACTACCAACCTTTGAGAAAAATTACTTAATAACTAGACCTCACCCAATTAAAATCACTCTGTATATGCTTGAAAAATTATCAAAATAATACAGTCGTTCAAGAATATTCGATGCAGTCAATTTAAACAAAATAATTAAATGTGCGCCCTTAAAGCGTAATATCGTTACTCAGCGGAATTGTAAAAATAAGAGCGCACCTTTTCAAGGAAACTAAAGGTGTAATCTTACAAGCAGTGATGTTTATCTATAACTATAGATAAAATCGAAAGAAAGAAACTACTCGATGCTGTGTTTTGTTTCAATATAGTTGATTCCCAAATCTTCTGAAATCGAATATTTCAATCGATTCACAGTGTAAATTTATACATTTGACTAAACTTGGGGGATTAAATACTCATTTGAACACCAAAATATTAATTATATATTAATTGCCTTGATCTACAGGTTTGTGCAGTATTTTTAATCCGGACTATTTTAAAATAATGTTAAATCCTCCCACAACCGTTGTAAAGTATCGCGAGTTATTTATTACATTTTTCCTTTCCAACATTTGGCCAAAATCAACATCTATCTCTGATATTACGTTGTATGTAAAGCTAATCTCAAAGGAATTTTACTTTCAAACATAGCTTAATTGGATTATACCCAACAGCAAGCGTTTCTAAAATAGTTTGAATAGTTAAAATAACTCGACGCTGTAGCAAAATTAAGGTTGGCTTAAATTAAAAGAAATTTTGAGCATTTTAAACAAAAATACTTATAGCAATGCGTGTTTTTTAGAGTACAGGAGGTTTTCTGCTTGCAGAGATGGAATTGAGGACGGTATGTATAACATATGATGGAAGTGCGACAGGGTTCTAAACTGTTAAGACTGACGTTTAGGCATGAGAATGAGTGCTCGAATATCAATTATAAGCAGTGAGATTGTCAGGAAAATTTCTACGATAATTTAAACATACCATAGGTTTGTACTAAAGCTGTTCTAAGAATCTTACACTTAATTACAAGAAGTGCCGAGTTACACTGTGCTGACATTTTGAATAATATTAAGTAAAATCGAGGTTTTTTGAATACTGTTATTACGTGTAAGGAAACATGGAACTACCGGTACGATCAGGAAACTAAACGAGAATATATGCACTGGAAAATTCCGGACTAACCAAATCCAAATTTAATGCCATGCTTATTGCTATTTTTTGATATTAGGAGTGTTGAATGGCTTCCTGAAGGTTGTATAGTTAAAAAGCACTATTATATACAGATTTTAAAAACATTCAAGGAACAAGTCCAGAAAAAGAGACCTGAATTGTGAACAACTAGATAGACATTATATCAGGATGACACTCCTGTTCAAAAATAGCTTTCATTGATTAATCAAAAGAAACTGCTGTTGTTACATGACAACGCTAGGCTTCATACAGCAAGAACGATCCAGAAAAAAATATCTTAACTTGACTGGGAAACCTTATCACACTCTTTTTATTCTTCTGTAATTATCAACTTTTTTTGTCTCTTGACAACTTTATAATGCATAGGAGATTCAACACTCGAGATGAGGTAATAAATGCAGGCTGACAATTTTTTAATTGAAAATCCATTGATTTCTACAATATCGACACACAGAAATTGGTGTCAGGTTGGTGAATGGTCATTGAGCATGATCGTAATTACTTTGATAAATAATAGTGTATCACTGGTTTGTAATAAATTTTAATATTTCACCATCAACACCGCACAAACAAATTATTACTGCAAAATGCACACAATCAATCGTTTTGGTCAATGCGCGTTGCTGTAAATTCGAATTTCTTCAGATTAAGTTCGTGCTTCTTACTATTGAAATTAATAAATTTTTGTACTACTGCCATTTAGGCTACAAAAATTTTCACTAGTTAAATGAATTATATTTTCTCGTCCTTCGCGACATGTTCTAGAATTTATAATGTAGGTATAAATAGAATTTGCTGTTGATGTGTAAATACGTAGCAAAATAAGCCGTGTTTTATACAATTGTATAAAATACATTTATAGGGAAAAAGTATATAATTGGTTTTAAATAGTAAATAAATTAGTGAATAGAAATAAATAATTCAGTAACTTGGAAGTTTTGCTATATTATGTTAAAAATTCACCACCTTTAATTGGGCTAATAAAGAATTGCGTAAAAAGTGAGAAATACTACATAAAACAGCAGAAACCTTAGTCGCCCCATGGAGTAGAATTTTGAATATTAAATTAATAAAGTTCTTAGGTTGTATTCATGACTTTATTATAAAATATGATGTATAAAGATACTAGTTTCAAGAACAACACTTTCTCGTTATCAGGGCAATATAAAGCAAACAAATATTATATAAATAAATATATACGAGTAATGGTGTCGAAAATCAACATGTTTTTCAAATTTAAATCTCTATTGAAACTATAATTTTTAACTACTGGATACCATGACTAATATATTTATTATGCTTATTTAGTAACATTTACTTTCTTTGTATTATCTACATTCTAATAAATAAATTTAAAAAATTTTACGCAATACTGAATTTATACCAAAACTGTTCAAAATTGTTTTCGTCTTTAAGTTTCAAACTTACATTATCGTCATATTAAAAGTAATATTTATTATATATAAATAACAATAATTTTCTTACCAAAAATAAAAATTAATTCATGTTACAATATTAAAACGAATAACAAGACTGAATAAGTTGAAAACAATAAACAGTCACTACTAGACGAAATAGGATATAAACATCAAATATCAATGGTAATAGTTATTATTATAATATTTGTAATGAATAGTAAAACTAATGACTAGTTATTAAGAAACAAAGATAAAAATAATATTGTATAACAAACTTTATAAAAGAGAGCTAACATCTGGTATACGTTCATTTATATCTTCAACGTTATTTACTAATTTACATTTATAAAAGCTTACGGCGACTACGGTATTAGAGAAAGTGTTGGAATTAAAAATAATTTCATGCGTAAAGGGTGAGTGTCCATAAATTTGTTATAGATAATAGATAGTACAATTTCTTTCACAATAAATAATACAGAAATTTTATGGGACAATTATCGTCCAGTATTATATGATTAGTATATCATAAAATTTACCTAATAATTTATTGCGGTGACGCCTACAATACAATCGATTGCGCATATTCGTTAAAATACAATTTTTACGGATGTAAGAAGTAGTGTTGCAAAAATATTTCAAGAGCAGCTTCTGAAATTTAGATTAGAGGAATAATTTTAACCATAAATAGTAAAATTCGCAACAGCAAGTCCATTATGTTACAATAATGATAAACTAATTCCCATGTTTGTAAAATTTAAACTCTATTACAGATTTTATAAAGCTTTCTGCTATTATTATCATATTGTACAAAATTAAATTGCTTTTGTAGCAATTGGAATTTAAAGTCATATATCTTATAATATAATTATCACTTGAAATGTTTTCCAGAGCGAGCGCCTAAAATAAGAAACATGAACGTAATTTGAAACCTCTATGAGGACATGTAAGTTCAGTACATTTGCAGTGGGGAAATGAAGTCTTGGCTTGTTTTCGCGCTAAAATTGAAGTGAACGATTTCTACAGTAGCGCCATCTCTTAGATTTAATTTCGTGAAATTTGCAGTCTTGCATTCAACAACTTATACAGCAATTTCCTGGTGTATCGTTTAGTCGTTACAACTTTGTCAATCATAAGGTAATTATAAACTGAGATAGATATCTACACTAAATATTTATAAAAAAGTGTTTATGTAAAGAGGGAGCTTCATTTATATTCCTACAAAATCAGTATTATGCGCTATTATCATCTCATTATGCAAGCCGGATGAGATATTGCGAATGGTTTAATGGAAATTTGGCACATAACAACAAGATCACCTGATTTAACTGCCCCAGATTTTTATATATTTGGACGACTTAAAAATAACGTGTTCAAGAACAGGCTTCATACTCTGGAAGAACTACAAAAAGCAATTAAAAGTGAAATTTAACAAGTTACCGTAGAGGAATGTCAGAGTTTTTGAAAATATGAAAGGAAGAATTAAGGCATACTTATATAACGGGGATCTACGTTTTCAAAACATTCCATGTATATACACGATTCTTAAATTATGTTTAATTTTAAAACAAATTAGTGATTTTATTAGATAATAATAAAAATAAAATAAATTTGGCGGTATTTTATTATATTTTTAATAATTATTACAAAGTAATAATTATTAAAAGTTTTATTAATTTAGGGACTTCAGTATTGATGAATACCAATAGTACACATTTGGTTTTGAAGATACAGTACATATTTATTATTTTAAACTAACCACTTCACCTATTATCAACATACAGTGTGGAACAGTAAGTTTGAGTGAAAATTTGAACTTTTTTCGTATATTTTTTCTTATTAGGGTTTTCAACTCGAATAATTAAAATAAAATCCAGTTAATTTTATATCGCACAATATCGTTAATTTTTTACTTTTCATTATAAATATCTTATTAGATTTCTCAAACCTTCAAACGTAGAAAAATGGCGGCACAACATTAAAAATAATTTAATTTATTGATACGTCAACCAAACTTCATATATAGAGTGTACTTTAAAAAATTAGTAAATATTCATCATAATAATTTGACATATCTTCCAGAATAAGAATATTTTGCACTTAGAAGCAGTTAAGTTAACGGTCATTTATCCCTATACAGTACGCCACTGATAAATTAAAAATATGTATTAGATTAAGAACCAATTGTCATCCACAACAAACTTTTCTGAGAAATGAATAATAAAGGAGATTTCCACTTCACTCTAAACTTTCTAGTGCACGTTGTATAATTAAAATGAAATCAATTATTTACTTAGGAACATAAAACAGCAAATACATTTCTAATGGTTTCAAATAATTATATTCCCCGACACCTTAAATATGATTTTGTTTAGTAATTATGATGTTCGAATTTTTAAATGTTAATAAATACGCTTATGTTTTAAAACTAAGTGATTAAGTTCGGCATATGGTATTTGAAAACCTACCTTACTCTATCTCGTTGATAGGTTCAAAGAACTCACCTGAAACAAAAAAACGTTGTAAACTTTTAAATTATATATAAAAATTGGAGAAAACTCATTACAAACAATTCTATAGCGCCCTTTGCGTTTTTGGGAAAATAAATATTCCTTCGAAAGGTTACTGTTCATTTTATATTAACGGGTGTGGCTAGCGAAAATTATATCCCCGCTGTCAGAAATGGATTTTAATCGTATTCCGCACATATAAAACAAGCAAAAATAATGTATACCCCTTTTTCAGTTGTTGAAAATGTCATTTAAAGTATAAACATAACCCTCAAAATTAGGATGAAAATTCGTTTTCTTTATTATTTCGAAAACCTGAGCAAAGAGTGGAAACATTTCAACTGACACTACCCTTTACTTTTAAATAATTTTCGATTTATGTATATATTAATCCAGTTGCGGACCATCTGGGCGTTAAATCTAAAATGAATAACAAAATTGTTGGTAAAATTTACAATAGGGGGTGAATTTTTCGCTAATTCAAAAACTTAATAGCTATTATTTCGTAAACTGCATTAAATTTACTAGTTTAAATGTATTAACATGAATATGTAATTTAAAGATATAATTGTGGTACTTTCAATCACTACCAGTAAAGCGCGAGCGGAGTAAGATCGTGAATCGTCAATAAACATATACGTATCTTAATTCAAAATTAAGGAAATCAGTGCCACTGGCTCTTCAGTTTACTGCCAGGTGATTTAAGGAAAAGTGTGCTGTGTACCGAATGACCAGAAGCTTACCTTTACACTAGAGACTGAAAATGTTTGGGTACCGCAGATATGGTACTGATTTATGCGGTCTACTAGGCTGAAGACTGTAAAGACCTTGAACGTTACTGAATTACTACGAAGGGTGATCCAAAGTCGGGTCCATCCTGTATATGCACAGGTAGGTTACTGATAATCCCTGATTATCTTTATTTAAATCGTAATTAGGATGGCTGAATACCCTGACTTGTGAATAAACAGAAAGACATACACACAGAAACGATGTGTATAAAGTAGATCACACAGTATATATCAAGTTCGATATAAAACTGTTAATTGAACATTTCTATAGATAAAAATGCAAACAAAACTATGATCAATTGGCATAGGAAGCTTACTATAATTGTCAACCAAGCTTATTTATTCGAATCAATCTTAAATAAGACAGAATACTGGCAAAAAATACACAGCACACAATAAGTTTCATTTACAGTAGTAAATTGATTCTTAACTTAATATAATAACAAGTAAGCTGCAAAGCCCGTTCCTGATCTGAAAGTCTCAAACGCGATGTCCTGGACTCTCGTGAAGAGTGAAGTAATGATTAATGCAGCGGATCTATACATAACTTACTAAAACATACACTATTTTGAATTAAGGTCGTTGTGAGTACTCTACAACTACTACTACTACTACCAATCATGCCATTTTCTTAGTGGGGTAGGCGAAACCCAATAACAAGCCTCCACCTTCACGACCACAGCATGCACCCATACACCAACCCCTATCACTACCACCGCCTTTCACCACATACTGTAGAGTGCGTGTTGTGAGTACTCTCAAGGCGTAAAACTTATACAAATTACATCACACATTACCATGTATAATAACTAATACATTCTATTTCGGCAATTGTTGTACTACCTAAAGTAATTATATATTTTATACGGAAAGGTTGAAGTTACATCAAGCAGGAGATAAGCATGATCGAGAGTTTCAGCGGTGTAATGCGATTGGCGATGATATTTACTGTTTTGTGGTTCTATAAGATTCCCAAAGCCGATATTTGATAATTTCTAAATTTAGGGCCTATTTGATAGAATGGCCTAATTCCTCAAAGAATATATCCTGACTACGAATTAACCTCAACGCCAACTTTCATTTCAAAATTGGCTGTAGGAAAGAGCATAGAAAGGTGTGCTTTAGAGGCGCAATTACATTACGTTGGCTAAAAACAGAAACACTCCGCGCCCACTGGTTATTAGATCACATGCCTTTATAAATCTTCAATTTTTGTAAAAGAATTAATCTTTTATATATTTTTCAACAAAGAAATTGGGCGATACACTATAAACATATATTTACTCGCGGGGACTTGCCAAGTGGGCTAAATAAACTCAGCCTTGAGCGCAACATGATGTCGACTAATTCTCGTTATTCCAGTTAAATGTGCGGTAAATGATTTTCAACGCTATAGTAATACAAGATGTCAGAGCTTAGTTCTGAAATTATTAATAAATAAGTTACCAAAGTTCGTCTGGATAATTGTACAAAACTGTAAGTAGTAACTAAAGTTTTTAACATTTTAAATTTTAAGCAATGGGGTTATTAACTATAAAATTATAAATTGCAGTTTTACTTAATAAAATAAATAAACGGAATGTGGTAAAATTAGATTTCAATACAAAGCTAAATTATATTTAAGCAAGTTTTTACTCGGAAATTATTCCGGGCCAAAATTTAGAATTAAATGATATCGGATTTTATCAAAATCAAGCGGTTATGCTCAAAATAATTAAATTATATGACAAATTTGTTCCTTATTAAAAACTCAATGGCGGAACTAAATTATATACACATTAAGAAAACATCGCCGTTTCTGTTATACGGAAAAAGCTGAGCAAGTCTTTAACAGAAATATTGAAAAATGAATCTAATACTTTGTACAATTAAAAATTAGGCAATATGTATAAAGTACTTTATATTCCATTATAATTTAGCATAAATACATTTGTAATAGGTAAGCATAAAAGAAATTTTAACACGAGTTTCCTTGATATCTCTAAATATATATACTAGATTTGATGATTCTCGCAGTTTCAAAGCAATTTTAGGTACAGAACTTTTTTACACCTTGTACAGTTTATTACAACAGCGGTATTCCGTATAGCACACGGATTAATTTTTTAAACAGGAGGAGAAATAATCATGGGATACATCAATATCAAAGATAGCCAACAATAAATTTTTAAAAAAAATCCTTTTTCGGCTGGGACTCGATCTCAAATCCTTCGGCTTTACGCACCAATGTTCTACCACTAAGCTAACGAGAGACTTGAACACCAGACGACAAACTAGCCTTTCTGAATTGTGTATAATGATTTATTAGGATGAATAAAGCAATTATATTTTCAGTTACACGGTGAGCCCGTCGTCGCAAAGGATTCACACCGGAGACTGAAGTATGTGTCAATATAGGTTATTATTTATATAATCCATATAATAAGCTTAAATTAGCCATGGAATACATCAGTAACAAAGATACACCCATAACAAATTTTTAGAAAAATTCGTTCCTCAGCTGGGTCTCGATCCTAGGATCTTTGACCTTACTATTGGTGTATCTTTGATACTATTGTGTATTAATATCTGCTTTACAAAAGGACATATTCTATAATAGTGATAAAATAAGCAATTTACAAATCTACTTTTGCAAAAGCGCATTGAAATGTACCTTTGAAACACAGAGATGATAACTGATTTTGTGTTATTCATATCAGTTTTATAATATTGTTTCTTAAATAAAGATTAATATCATTATTTGACATCAAAATTAAATCCGGTAGTGCTCGCGCATAATTTTTTGAAACCCGACTTCCATTAAGATCTAGAGGTAGCAGATGTTCTGTCCTTCTAGGTGGCATGGTTAATAATTTGACTTCCTTATCTTCAGGAATAGGAATTGCTACAGCAGTAGAATATTGACACCTCCATTAATCCAGTAATAAGAGAAATTTTGTTGTAATCGTGAGTTAATGCACATTTTAAAACTGGCCTAAACGAAAAGAATAGGGATAAAACAGAAGGCGTCACCTGGTTAAATCAGTTATTACTTGCTCTTATTCAAAAGGATACAAGTTCATGTGAGGCTGAAATTAGCAATTTTTCGATAAAAGTAAAATTCATAAATATGACTCCCAAATAAGCAGGTAAAATCGTAGGTTTCGTGTCAATTGTTTGGCAGATGTACAATCCCTTATAGGATGAGCTAAACTCTAATAGGCATTGAAGTCGTGTGTGCGTATGCTACAGCTTCAACCAAAAAAATGAAAAGAAATAGAAAAGTTCTTATTGTCCACTATGTCCATATAAATTTTGACATTCTTGCCATTAGATCACATAATCATGTTGCGATAACTTGATTTAAAACTACATTTAAAAACATTGAAAATATTCAAAGCATAACAATTGATATGTTCGGCACTTTTGAAGCAACTTGTATGTGAATTGGTGTCAAACACTTTAATGCAACTTGTGTAACAATAACTATAAATATCGTTGGAATTAGCTTTTTTAATTAGTAAAGTTCAAATAAATTCTAGAATTTTTAGGAATCTTAAACACCTTGGCTACCGTAAGTGTCACCGGTGATATACAATTTTAATGTCATTCTGTACCACGAGAGCCACATGTGCTTATCATATACACTATTGTAAGTTAGCTTTCAAATCTTTAGGGGTAATACCTATGCGAGAGACTCAGTACAAGGAATAATACATATATCGATTACTGCAATGGGAATCACCTGAGACTCCCAAATACTGAATATATTGCAAAATATTAAAAGGTTAAATTTTTATACTATAAATAGCGAGGAACAAATAAAAACATATTTTAAAATGTAAAAATATAAAAATAATCAAACCAAATAATAAAAATAAAAACAATTTGCAAATGGTGTCAGTTTTTTCTGAAAGTATTGCCAACACATACAAAATGTGGATCCGTCTTTGAAGCACGTGCTACAAAATGTGGAAACTAGTTTATATTTTCGTTGAGCTTCATTCAGGGACATGGTTTTAGATATTTTATCATTATACCCCATGCAGCTTCTCCGTTTCCTATGGTTTGCCACGTTGTTGCACTGAATTAGACAAAAATTGAAATGCAGCGCGGTTACAAACCGTGAGATACCGTGTCAAGTATAAAAGTTTGCTAAAACTGGAAGCTGCGGTCACAGAGTAGGAGTGTTTCCAATACCGTTGCTTCTAAGTACAAAAAAAATTTTGCAATTTTCTGCCTAAAAATTTAGCGGCAAAAAGTGCGTCAAAGGATAAACGAATACGAAGATCTAAAGTAAGATCTTATTAATTACTTATTCCCTATTTTAGCGCCATTACGTTTTTGTATTGGTGATAAAGAAACCGGTTTTCTCGCAAGTAATATTAATGAATAATAATAATATAATAATATAATAAATTACACCTAAACAAAAACAAAAATCAATCATTAATTTTTTCTATGAACAACGAGGTGAGTCATTACAAAACAGCTAACATGCTAGGTATTACTCTTAATAATAGGCTCGATTGGTCTCCACACATAAATGAAATATGCAAAAAACTTTCCAGTGTCATCTTTGCTTTTCGTCATCTTAGAAACATTCTTACTGTTCAAGTTCTACGAATGACCTATTTCGCTTTATTTCATTCCAAAGTTACCTATGGGATATGTCAATGGGGCGTTTCTCCTAATTTGGTCAAGGTTTTTCTACCACAAAAGAAACTTATTAGAATTATTTTAAAACTCAATTCGATGAATTCCTGTAGGTCTCTTTTTACGCAGCTAAAAATTATGTCTTTACCTTCAGTATTTATTTATCACACTTTAATCTACATCTACCGCAATAAATCAATTTTTTCCACCCATTCTGACGTCCATAATCATTATACAAGGATAGCTGGGCAAATCAGAAGTAATAAATATAGATTAAC
>JAHWXV010200767.1:0-20169 GCA_024586415.1 Phrixothrix hirtus | reverse complement strand
TTTCAAGCCCAGAAGGTGCAGTGGAGAGCTTCAAAAACCTTATATCTGAAGTGACTCAAGAAGAGTGGAATTTATGCTATGATAACTGGTTTTATCGAATATCTAAATGCATTGAGTTTAAGGGTGAATATTTTGAAAAACAATAGTAATAATAATTTTTGACTACAACATTTTGTTTTATTAGTTTGCAGAAATAATCGGCGCTACCCTCGTATAATATACAGCAACTGAAATAAGTAATTACAATGATTACATACGCTGTAAATTTTATCTAGAAAAGCGATTCAGAACACTTTTTGACGTTTGTAATAATAAGCTTCTATCTAATTTTACAATCTCTAGATAAATCGGTAAATACTAATCTCAGGTGGTTTGAACAATATGTGTATGTACGCTGCTATGAGGATTACTATAATAAGCTTTACTTAAAATTTGAAGTCGATGGTGGAAATGCAATTTTTATAATCTGTCTTAAAATTACGTTCAATATCCCTTCATATACAATATTTGAATTGAAATACGTTACGTTGCGATTGAAACGAAACCTGAATTAAAGTTCTCATAGCTTGCAAGTTTAATAATTTGCAATAGTACCTATGTATATTAAAAAACAAGTTGCATCAGCTTTGTTTTTATCGAATGCGTTCACATTTGGAAACCGATGTTTTGTAGCGGCGAATTTTCTAAAGAGCAAGTGCGATTAAACGCTTTATGAAACGAATGTTTTATACTATTTTGTCTGTTTTGCATATATCATGACATAAAAGTAAGAAAAATTAGTTGTATTAAACATTACAGTCGATTAAGGAAATATTGTATATGTAGTTAAGTACTTGATAATATAGTTTATTCCACTTTAAAACTAGACTTTCATATTAAAAGATGTTCCTCCTTAAAATTTATTATGAATTTATCTACATAAGTACTATTTATAATAGTATTCTGCATGTCACATGCGAAACAATATGAAAAGTTGTAAAAGTGGGAAAACCCTATATTAAAACTTGTAGAATAACATTTATTAGAAATATGAAGCTAGTTAACAGCTGCATTCAAACTTGTGCCTTAATTCGTTCTTTGGTAAACTTACAGTTGGTTAAATAGAAAGTCCATAAAATGTTGTTAAAAGCAACTGTAAATTTACTGAAAGACGATAAGGTACCATTGTGAGTGCAGCTGTTATCTAGTTCCATATTTATAATAAATGTTATTTTACTGCAAGTTTAAGCAAAAGGTTTTCTTGATTTTACAACTGATTTTTCGTATTGTTTCGGGCGTGACGTGCAGAATACTGATATACACTTTAAGAAGGAGCATCTTTTAATACAAAAACCTGGTTTTAAGTTATTAGCGTTTGTCAATTTTCTACTTTATCTTGTTTTTTGATAAGATTACTTTTAATGTTACCATTCTTACAAAACAAACAGTTCCGCGTTATAAAAAAGGCTATTATGAATTAATAGCGTTTTACAATGAGTTTATTATGACACAAACACAATA
The DNA here is from genome assembly GCA_024586415.1 of Phrixothrix hirtus. Lineage (NCBI taxonomy): Eukaryota > Metazoa > Arthropoda > Insecta > Coleoptera > Phengodidae > Phrixothrix > Phrixothrix hirtus. Next base: position 18,669 of record JAHWXV010200767.1, on the reverse strand, counting down.
TATTTCATCTTCATTTTTAATATAAAAACAACTATATTAAAACTGTATATGAACATGTGAAACAAATAATATATGAAAATGTATTCGGTTCGGAAGTCCAACTGAGCAGTACGTTCAATTCCATCTCATTGTACATATTCATAGGCGGTCCCCTTTAATGCAGTGGATGCATCGCTTTATCCCTACCGCCAAGTTTACTGTTAATGACTAACTAATGCCTAGCCATTCATCCCAAAGATACGATGTCTTACACCTTGAGATTGCGGATTTTTGATCTGGGTATATTCCCATAGATCCGCCGCGTCACTTCGTGAAGGATATGACTTTACGCCATGCACGGACGGTCTTCAGCATAGAGAGGCTAAAGGACCACTAGGATCTGTATTCACATCTACGCCCCTGGGAAAGAAAACATCAGGGTATACTTAGGGCCTATTTCTTCTCCCTTGACTCCTACTACTGCTACTATTATTTATTATTATTATTTTTATTATTATTACTATTATTTGCGGACTTTTCTGAGATGTATGTCAATGTCGTCTACAAATTTGAAGTAAGAGTTTACCAATATCCAGCTTCCTGTGTTAGTTGTAATTTCTATGCATACGCAGTGGGTATCGCTAAGATGACACACTACGGTTTTTGTTATGCATTTGTTTACGACAATGACTGCTGCCATGGGCGAGTATCCTTTTGTGATTTTGAAGTTAGATACTGGCATTTCTGGGATTTTGCTGTCTTTGGTCTGTACGGTTCTTGTAGTAGTAATATGTCTATCGCAGAATCCTTCGCAATCTGATGTAGTTCATGTAGACTGTCCCGGTTCTTTGGCTGTTGAGTTGTAGTACGTTTGTCATTATTAGGAATGTCTGGTCGGTATGTGGCTGTTGGGATCGAAGGTTACTCTTCCGTGTGTTGTCACGTGGTCGCAGTAAAGTGATTACAGATCCAGTACCTCACCTCTTCGGAAAACCGCGAGAAAAAAGCCTTGCAATTCTATTGGGTTTGTGGGTATGTTTGTGCACCAGGTACAGGAAATACAATCTTGTGTCCGTTTATGTATAGTTCAAACAAGGTGTCGTAGTGCTGTGCGAAGGGTTATGTGTTCTTCAAATCTGCTTAGTCTCATGTCTACTTCTATTCTAGGGTAGATGGGTTTAGGGTCTATGTATTTGAATTTTTAGTTTGAGAGATGTCTATTGTTGGTTGATTGTCATCTATTTGGGTCATTTTAAGGTATTTATGGTTTTTATATGTGGTTTTTAGGAAGTGTTCTAGTGTTCTTGTCTGTTGTTGAATTCGTAATTTGTTCGGTCTGGGTAGTATCTCTTTCCGTGATTTGTTCTGTCGTGTTTATGTTGTCGTTGTTGAAGTGCGTAGGTAAGGGATCTACGGTTGTTTCTTGCCTTTTTCGATGATGGTTTTGTCTTATGTTTAATGTTCGTGTTCGCATTCGCGTTGTTACTGTTCATAGCCTGTTTTTTGAATTTCTCGATTTAGTAGTAGTTTTATGTCGCACATTCTCTGAAGTCTTTAACGGAGCATTCTTTTTGTCTACGCATGCACGGTATACAAATTTGTGGATGCTCTTTCTTAGGACAATTTACTTTTAGGTTATAGTTACCTCCACAATGGCCGCAAAGCTACTTTTTGGACCTGCAGAACTTCTGCGCGTGTCCCAGGTTTCGGCACTTGACGCAATGTGACGCAACAAGGAAGTCTTTTGTATTTAATGGGCTGAAACCTACATTTATTCTACCTGCATTTATAAGGAATACCAATGCAGTCGTGGTGGATGGGATCCAGAAATTGACGTTATAACATTCAGATTATTTGGTAAATTTTAAATTAAAGTAATGAGCGCCACCCATTCTTTTTCTGTACTCACGTCTTAATTATAATTGTTTAGGCGAAGCTAAAACTCTCTGTATAGTATGACCTCCTGAGAAGAGCAAGGAAATTTAATAGGTCTTAGCAACTAAACAAATCAGTTGTGTTGATACCTTGTGTTATATAAATCGCTTCCTAATGGGATGAATCTTAACAAAGCACGAAGTTGATTTTATAATAAATATTTAAATGTAAGAAATGTTTATAATTAAAAGTTTTACAAGATAAAACAAGTTTATTTACGTATTATTAACTAATTCCATGTTATTATCAATTTTAATAGAATAAAAAATAGTGTACAACGAATACAATATTTTAATAACTAAAATTGATTAGGTTTACGACAGTTTAGTGGTAAGATTGTCGTTTTTGTAACCAAGGTGTCCGATGTTTAAATCCCATTCAGGGACACGTTTTTTTAAATTTTAATACGAAAGTTCTATTACCCTTAGGATACCCATCTTTCATATTTATTGACAAATCAACCGGAGAGATAATACGAGGGGTGCTGCAATTGTTTCGGGAATAGGTATGAAAACACAATGAAAATACAGTAATAATGCTACTATTGTTTTTCAAAATATTCTCCCTTAAAATCAATTCATTTTTGCATGCGTTCGAACCAACTGTTGAAGCACTTTTTCCATTCCGAAGATGGTATAGCCGAAATGTGAGTTTTAAATGCTTCCACAGCATCTTCAGGTGTTGAAAAACGGGTTCCATTCATTTTATTTTTGACAACCGGGAATAAAAAAAAATCATTTGGACTTAAATCCGGACTGTATGGACAATGAGTCATTAACCCTACCTTTTGCCGCTTCAAATAATCGACAGTTTGTGAAGCTGTGTGACGATGCATTGTCATGGTACAAGATGATCCGACGTTTTGCATTAGTTTCTCTGATATGATTGATGACTTTCGGTAAGCAAATGCTTGTATACGAATCAACATTGACCGTGCGAAGATCCTCTAAAGCGACGATAGCAACGTGACCAGTAACACTGAAAAATGTTGCGTCCATTTTCCTTGAAACACTTCGTGAACGGACAACTTTTGTTGGATTCAATTTACCTTGAAAAACCTAAACGCGCGACTATTGCTGTGTTTCTGGCTCATATGAATAAATCCAAGTTTCGTCACCTGTAATGATGTTATAAACCAAATTTGAAGCACTACGGTTAAATTTTCTCAGTATTTCCTTGCTCCATTGAACACGAGCCACTTTTTGAGCCTCCGTTAAATTGTGTGGAATCCATGGGGCACATAAGTTTTTCACACCTAAATGCTAATGCAAAATCGTTGATATTTGTTTCATGTTAATGCCAAGGGTCGATTCTGCTTCACGATAAGTCATATGCCGATTCATCTCAATCATCTCACCCACAGCATCAATGTTTTTTGAAATAACACTAGTTCGCGGACGACTTTAGCGAAATTTGTCACTAAGACTACTGCGACCAAACTTGAATTCTGAAAACCAGCGATACATTATTGTTTTGGATGGTAAATCGTTACCAAAAGCTGAAACAAGTTGATCCATATATAGTTGTTGAGTTAAATTACTTTTAAAATCATAAAAAATCATTACACGAAAATGTTTGCGATTTAATTCCATTTTTGTCGATAGTTGTTTATTTTACTCTTAAATACAACGTTACCAAATGATGTTTTATTCAACTGTCAATGCTACATAACCTAAAAAATATCAAATTTTACGATAGTGCCATCTATGATTCTCTAACAACGACGGAAGTATTCAATTTCCAAACCATATGCAGCACCCCTCGTATAAACATAATTAAAAAAGAACATTGAATTCCCTATATTCACCTTTACGAGTCACTACCTGGTAGATATAAAAACACCAAACGAAACTTTTTAAATCAAGGACATATATAGTGTGTCCGGAAAACAAGGAGCATTATGGTAGCAGCAGATGCTTCTTGGTATGTACGACAAGTAATGCTTATAAATTATATTTCTAAATTGTATAGTTTTCGAAATATTTGTAATTAAAGTTTAGAATCCTAACCTTCATGTTAATGTGGACGACTGTAAGTGTTTGTTATACTATTCGACTACTGTATCGGCCGTTCAATTTGTGATATACATTATAGAGTTGATGACGCATGCTGATTAATAATAGGTACTATATGTTAATTAAACAAATGGGAGAAAGCTTTAACTACAAATTTGAGCATTAACAAAGTATTTCTATCAATATTTTGTATTTAAACTGGTTTTAAAATTTTTATATCTGCATATTTTTTAATTTTATAACATGAAGATTAATTTAGGGTTTTCTTATTCAAAAAGTCAGTTTTAAAATGTGATCCATTAAATAAGGTACGAATCAATAGAAAGCAATAATTCTAATGTTTGCGTTTATATCATAAATAAACGCGGAAAACGATTATTGACACACATTTTTATTAAAAGATGTTTAAAGCAAATCTTATTTATAAAAATTCAAAGAATACGGTCTACTTTATTTTGATATTCTACAGAATCATTACGTGTACGTAGAAATGTTAAAATTGCGTTCTATACTTCATAACATTATTTTCATAGGCATAACGTAATAAAAACAGATTTACTTAAGATAAAATTTCACAAACAATCTTATTTCTATAATTAATTAATTAATATTAAATTATTAAAACAGAAATAAATTTAAATACATAATTTTATAAATAATATGTTGAAATTTTTACAGCACAGATTTGAGTCCTTTTAGGAAAATAAAGTAAATGAAATACATAAAGTAATATGATACAACATATAATCGAATGTAGGTAATTACAGGTGTGTAGTTGTGATAAACTTTTACCAGAAAATTTGCAAACTTTTTAGAATTAGAATACATTTTCTTACGGATCTGTGTTCAATAAGGAACCGTGTATACGTGTGTTAAATAATGAGTCTTATATCCTAGACACCATGTATATAAAGTTGTGTTTAAATACAGTTTAAACTTAAAGTACATATTCTTTATTTCTTATGAAATAATGAAAATGTACTTACAAAAAAATTTAGATTTCTTTTGTAAGGTCAAAATGAAAATTTGAAAACCCTTTAATCATAGTTTAGAACTGCCGGCTGTCTTTAAACTACTAGTACACACTTGTTAATGTTCAATCAATTTTTACATGAGTTTATATGTTCTCGTGTATTCTCTGGTGCTTGTTTCTATAGAAATTAACATTAAAAGGTAATTCCCCTTACCTTTTTAGTTTAAAGCTAATTTTATAAATCGTTGAAGTTAAATGTAATGTAGTATTATTTAATAACAATAAGTCCTGTGTGTACATTAGTAAAATATATCAAAAGCGAATATTTTGTAGGTATTGGGTGACTGCCGAATTTTCAAAAATTAATTTTTATTCCGTAAAATTAAATTAGATTAATTTAGAAGCTGGAGAAACTACGAGAATACACTTAAAGTAAATTTTTAGACAAATTTGTTCCTCGGCTGGAGATCGATTCGAGGACTTCTAGCTTTACGCGCTAAAGTTTCACTACTGAACTACCGGGAATCTTATCCCCAGACGACAAAAGAGTCCTTCTAAACTGTATATATATTTTTAAGGTGAGGACAGAGAATTTATACTATAAGCCAAACAGTTGGCCTGCGATCGCAAAGCAAAACATAAAAGCTTGAGTACGCGTATGTAAGTATATATAAATATTTCTATGTACGAGTGTAGGCTGAAAACTAATGCATACATGCTTGTAAAGCGCGAACAAAATGACCTTCAAAAGCGCGCCAGATGGTATGTGGAAGTAACATTCCTCCTCAATACGCATGCGCAGGTTTGAGGTAGTTGCGTTCATCCAGTGTATTTCGAGAAGCGAAAGTATGAAGACGTGTTCTAGTGCTACGTCAACGCGAGTTAAACAGCGTGCTGTTATCGAATTTTTAACTGCTGAAAAAGTGACCCCTACTGCGATTTATCGTCGTTTAAATGCTGTTTATGGTGACGATACTGTTGATAGGTCTACTGTAAATTGACGGGTAATAAAATTTCGTGGTTCCTGAGCATGGAAAAGCCATAATTGTTGATGAAACACACAGACGATAAACATCGCAAAGTAGTCGACGATTTGATTCAAAATGTGTTGAAGGCAGCCTGGCGGCAATACTACTGCAACATGACAACGCTCGTCCACGCACCTCGCGCGTAACTGGAAAGGCTCTGCAAAACCCGAAGTTTGAACCAATTTCACACCCTCCTTATTCCCGCAATCTTGCTATTTGTTTTTGTTCGCGCTCTAAAAGCATGTGTGCATTAGTTTTCAGCCTGCCCTCGTATATACATATAATTTATACCTGTTAATATATCTAAACGACAGCGCCGTAGACGAATAATTATAACTTAAAATTAAATTAATTTGCCTTGCCTTGCGGCCGCAGGCCCAGTGTTCGGCTTGCAGTTAGCATAAATTGTCTGTCCTCATCATAAAAATGTATACGCAGTTTAGAAGGATCCGTTTATCGTCTAGGGATAAGGTCCCCGGTAGCTCAGTGGTAGAGCGCTAGCAAGTAAATCTAAAGGTCCTGGGGTCAATCCCTAGTCGAGGAACGAATTTTTCTAAACATTTACTTTAATTGTATTCTTGATATAAACTTTGTATTGTAGTTTGTGTAGAATAACATTGAAATGAATAGAGATCAACGTCATAGATTACGTCTAACAAGTATAATATTCGTTTAAGGGGGTGGCCTGCTTTTGACACCAAATGCGGATGCGTCGATTTTTGACATTTTCCGTACCTTTTTGTTATATTTACACATCATCTATTAAGTCGCTTAATTGTTGTTTTTATTGCGTTCATATTAGAAATAAAATTGATGTTTATAGTGGTTATGGATACACCGCTCATGAATAATAACTGATTAACGTAGTTTACGTGAAGTCACGTAAATGGCTTTTTCTCATTTCAATCGTGCTCTATGAGTAAAAATATGCTTTTCAAAACGCTTTGTTGTTAGTAGTAACAATTAAACAAGTTTTGGATCTGTCAGAATTAAGTAATACTTTTAAATTAGAAGAGCATTTAAAACAACGATAAGTTTTAATACTTAAAATAATCCCGATATAAGGTCACCTATATTAAATTTACTCCTGTGAGAATATTAATGCATTTGTTTTTAATAGGGATAATCATTTTTAGGAGTTTAATTAAAATACTAAAAGTAATATTGTAGCAACAAATATATGTAGGTCAAGCATTTTAAAAGAAATTAAATTCTCGCATATATTTTATATTTACATAGTCGGACATCTATTTTATAAGAGTTTGACAGCGGTTCACAAAATACAGTACCCATTTTTTAAACAAAATCTTGTAGAGTTTAAAAATGAGCACCTCTTGTGAGATAGTGGCGGGCATTTCTTGAAATCACTCCAAGCAGTCCTATATATTTGACATATAAGATGATGTGCACAATAAAAATATTTACTAAATTTTATTTAGTATGTATTAAATTCATTTTAATATTCGGACATAGAAATTTTATTCAAGAAAGAAACTACACAAAGTGCAATAATTCAGTAAATTGAAACACCATTAGTTAGATAACAAGGTAAGGAGCCCTTGTCTCAAATAGATATCGTAGAGGTAAATTATTAACTCAGATTTTATACATAAATAGTATATCAAAAATGTTGATGCATGCACCCTTCCAACAGAAAATATTTCTTTTTTTTATGATTTAAAAGATATATTATTGTAAAGAAAACGTTAGGAATATGATTTGTAAAAAAAAATTTAAAAATCAATTTTGTTAATTCGCAAATTAATATTAAATTTAAAAATCTGTATCTCCGAAACAGCTCGACGGATTATTTTGAAAAAATTTGGCAAATACACCATATGATGCTTAATTTATATATAGGTTTCACTTCTGTAATCTAAATAACTAGAACAAAAGAATTCCCGATGAATGTGATTTTTGGAAATTTAATTGTTTATATGTCTGGTTTAAAGCCTTTGATAAATTTCGGACTTATTTATGAATATAGAAGAAATTTCCTGGATGATTTTTTCAAAATTTCGATTTTTTGATTTTTCAAATTACTAAACTACCAATACGTGTTTTACAATTTTAATAAATATCACCTATTTCTAATTGGCGTCATACTATACTCAAATATGAATTTTGTTGAGATATCTCAATTCTTTCTAAGAGAACATACTGACACAGACATCTCCTCGAAAACCATTTATATAATTTGAAAAATCCCAACATGGATATAAATACGGGTTCTAAATTTTGCCCAGATTTTATAGCGTTCTACTGCTTATAGCAGTCGGAAAGTAAGAAAACAATAGGTGGATCGATATGAAGGCGACTTGTTTTTTAAAAAGTTAAAAATTCTAACACAAGAAATACTGATGTACGTAATTTTTACACCTGGATTACATTAAATTTATGTTTAATCAGTTCAAGATAATTGTAAATTACATTTGATTAAAACAATAAAGTGTAGTTCACAGCGGCTTTAATATTTATAATCCGATTATGTAGTTTTATTGAGTAATTTTATTTAAAAAAATAATCAAATTAAGAAGTTTAGGAATTCCAATTTTTAAACGACCTTATAATCAAATCAACTCAGGCACCTACTTTGTTAGGAGATAGTGATATGCACCTTATATGACCTAATTTCACACGTTGACAATCTACTTCAACTCAACAAAGACTTTTTGGGGTATTTTCAACCCTATGAACGTAACTGTGTGACTCGGGAATACGGAAAAATCCCCAAATTAGGTACATACACGAAAACGAGGGATTGAATTCCAAATTTTGTAGATGGCAACGAGCGTTAAATTTCGCAATATTTTGTTTTAAAACGAAATATGTGGTATAGTTATTATGAAAATCAAACAATTTCCTTAATACCCTTGATTTCAAGGAACATTTTAAAACAATCCCTTATTTGAACAAGGTCACGGAATTAGTTTTTGTTTCTATACATGACATAAATGAACTAATTATTGCAGAGAATTGTTTGCCTTTCCTTCATGTTACTAATGTGTATACCTACATGACGTAATTATCTGGTAGAAATCAAAACCATTTTAACTCATTTAAGTTAAAGATACGGGAATTATTGCATGTTCTAGTTAAATTAGATTGAGCATTAAAATTTCACTTAAAAAATTTAAGAAAATAAGTAAAAAAAGGAATATCGTTGTTATTTGAATGTCTAAGCTTATAAGGGGTAACTGAGACTTCTTTTCAGCCAAGAATAGAAAGTAAGGATAGGTAAAAGTAGGCAATTCTGACAAAAATATCGGTTAACTTCAATTTTCGTTGTGATTTTGCTTATTTGAACAATTAAATTGTTGATATGTGTATATTGTTTGTTACCCAAATAATACTTCATTCGTAACTTGTCTCAATTAACTATTAAAGCCGTAGGGATTAATGTTAAATTAAAGCAACGAAATTCAAGGAAACTTAAAAAATATAAGTAGCAATGCCAACATTTTCTAATGAAAATAACCACCACCTTTAAAAATAATACATCATACTTAAACTTGTTAAAACTTGAAAATCAATAGTTGTTGATTGCGCAGCACTTCTCCGAATTGAAATTTACGCATTTCTGTTAATGTTAACGTTAAACTGTAGGTTCCTTGCATCGGAAATTAGCTCTTTGGAGAAAATATTCAACAATCTGTAAAAGGAAGGGTAAGTTTTAATTAAGTTTAGGTAGATTTATACATTTATGCTTAATTAATTTAATTAGAAATTTTGTGCAGCGAATTACAAAATAATTTACGTGTCGTTTTTCATATTTTATAATAAAAATAACAAAAATTGTTTTAGAGTCTATTTATTATTTACGTGTTATTAAATATAAACATTCCAAATTTTCAGATTTTTATTTTGTTTGAATCGGGCTTTTGAAGTATACAAACGATGTAATAAGCCTCATTGATGGCCATGCTGTTCAAAGACTGTTTTGATGAGTTATTTTGAACAAAACAAGCCATACAAAGTCCCGCGTCGTAGACTTTATTACATCCCATCTCTTTTATAAACGCTAGGGAGATTAATAAGTAATTATTTTTAGATGTTTCTGTAAAAACTTTAGAATAATAACTTGGTTTACTTCAGGCAATTGAGTTGAAGTTTTACAAGTTATTAAAACAAAAAACAACCTTTACATCAAGTTTTTTAAAAACAAAAATTAAATTTATAGAGGTGTTGCCTTCTCTTTAATTCATAGTGATATGCTGATAATCATTTTAATACGTTTGTTGTAACCACATTAATGACTGATAGATACAGATATCGACGTATTCATCCCCAACTAACTCCATTTATATTTACTAGGGTTGAAGTTCCCTCCTTTGAGTTTTTAATGCTAACAAAAATGATTTGTTGTTTTTATATTGAAATAAAGTAACCGCAAATGCTTTGATTCAAAAACACAAGTGCCTTATTGTTATTTTTTAACATACTTTCTGTAAAGATCCCTCAAGCTAAATTTCCACATTAAGAAACTATTTTATTTATAAAAATATCTGTCAAATTAATTTAATTTAATTAATTTAAAAACACAGTCCTATGAAAATGCCTATATTATCGTGTATTGCACTTTTATGTAAGAGATTTTAAATACACACTGGTTTGCTATTTTCCTTTACGAGCGAGAAACGGCAGCACGGGAAACTGAACTAGCGACTTATGCTTCAGAAGACGAGTTCTTAATCAATTTGTCATGACTTCTCTTATGGAGCTATGATACAAAAGGAACTTTAAATAAAATAATTCCAACGATAACTTTGTAAATAAATACCATTTGTTTAATTCTTTAATTTCTGGATGTACCTCATATACATATAGAGCAGAAAACTAAGCTTCACTTCCAATTAATACTATGATAGCTAAAATTGCTGAATATATTCGTACGTAGCTTACGAATTACTGGCAGTTGCCTGCAACGGTAAACTGAACCCGATGTGGCGTGAACACACTTCTAAATACCGACTAAGCGAATGGGTGGTTTATTTTAAATGCTATCTGGGCAATACATTGTCCTTTTATATGCAATTTTTAGTTTAAAGCATTTGTATTTTTACTTTCTCTTACCTATATGAAATATAAGTCAAAGAGAAAAGTATTGCTTTCGACCAAAATTTTCGATGTCGAAATTTTAGTGGAAATACAGGTTTTCTGGTTCTCTGAGTACGAAAATCATGTTTTATACCACTTTACTCTTGTCATTTTTTGGTTTTTTGAGATTTTTTCGAAATCGGCTATAACGATTTTTTTTAAAATTTACTGTATTTCTTAGAAATTTAATGCCCTTTCATATAATCTAAGCGGTTTTTTATAAAATTTTCCGTAACTAGAGTAACCGGAAGTAGTTTCATCGTTAAGTCTGAATAAAATAACTATGAAACTAAAAACCCTAGCTAAATGAAAATTTATATTTAAGGTCAAAATCACCTTAGTGTACTAAATCAAGAATTTGGTTAAAATCGAATAACCGGAAGTACCACCTTATTCCTGTCATTTTTAGATATTTTCGTTTTTTGACATTTTCTCTAAATCGGCTGTAACGATTTTTTTTTAAATTTATTGTATTTCTTAAGCATTTAAGACCATTTCAAATAATCTAGACGGTTACTCAGAAAGTTTTCTATAAATGGAGTAACCGGAAATACTTTCACTGTAAACTCTGAATAACAATAACTATGAAACTAAAAGCCCTAACTAAATAAAAATTTATATTTGGGCTCACAACCGCCTTTTTCTGAAAAATCAAAAATTTCGTTAAAATCGAATTACCGGAAATACCACTTTATTTCTGCCATTTTAAAATAATTTACGAATTCTTCATTTTCACAGTTTTCTTGAAATCGACTCTAACGATTTTTTTTAACTCTGTATATTTCTTAGTTACTTAATTTAGTTTTATATTAAGCAAGGAGTTTCTCTGATAAATTTTTAAAAATCAAGTAACCGGAAGTACTTGGAGTATTAGTTGTGAACAACGTTTCTCAAAAAGTAATCATTATATGAAAATCAAAAACTATATTTATATTTTATATTTTCTGTACATGAAACGGCAAGAATTTATTAAAATTGAATGACCGGAAGTGCCATTTTATTCTTGCGACTTAAGTTTTTTGCGATTTTCTCGAAAACGTTTTTAACAATTTTTTTGAAACTTGCTGCGGTTCTTGTGTCCTTCATATCCTTTACGCAAACTTAGAGGTTTTCTTATAACAATGCGTTGAAGCAAGTTATCAGAGAAAATCTCTGGAGTTAAGCAGTGTTTTACGTGTCCAGTAGCTTGGATGGGTGACCGTTACAATTATCGTTCCCAAAATATACGTAAAAAATATTTTAATTATTTGTGAACATTTGCATATTTATATACCTATGTACGTAAGAGAAAGTCGTGTGTTGTCTCACGCCAGATTTTTTATAATTAAACTTTAAGACGGTGCACTTAAACGTTAAAAGTGCAGTACCACTTTCAAATGTGAATCGCTTAAAATCACTATAATACGATAGCGGAGTAAAACGAGTTTCATCGCGCAACAATGGTATATAACGAAAATGAATTCCTGAACGAGAAGCGTTATTCATAACAGAACTGCTTATGGTAAAGTAAGCATCTCCTGAGTCCAAACATCATGTTCTCACAAATTGGTCTGTATGTGTAAACATAGTATCTTGTAAACTAAAAGGCGTAGAAAATTAAATTTCATATTAATCTTTTACAGCAAATGAATGAAAAGTGAGGATGTTAGCGCATTGTGCTAACGTCTCAAATTTTCGATTAATTATAATAAAATTGTTTTTGATTTTCAAAATATTCAATCCTAATTTTATGTGACAAATTAATGGAATTTTAATTAAACAATGTTACAAGAACGTATGGATTATTATTCAAATCATCCTAAATAAATACAATTTGTACAAATTATTCTATATATCCAACAATGTCATGGAGTAATTTGATATTAGACATAACCTGGAGGTAAACGCGGGACGCACGAATATTGACCTACCAATTAAATCTCCCTTACAATATGTGTCAGCTTATACACTTATAAGTAAAAATTAATAGGTACTACCTGTTTAAGGAATCGTAATTTAGGCAAGAGGTACAATCTGTCAGATGGTTGGTAGATTCTGTACATAGGTGCATTTCTTAGGCTTTGAAGAACCATCAAGTATTGTTACGTCTCTGGAACATACAGCCATAGTTAGATCCCATCCAAGGTAATAATACGTTTACATTCTTGATCGCTTTTGATCCGCATTCAAACATTTAGGAACCCATTTTGCAGAAATTCTTTTCATATCCAAATCGAAGTGAATTATGTGATGCACACGTTCATATGAAATCTGCAATGTTTCAGTATGTTCTATTTGAGTTCGATGATCTGATAAGATTGTGTTGTGAATTACACCGATATTTGCTGGGGTAGACACAGAAATCGGTATTCCATGTCTCTCTTCATCTTCAACTGAAACTTATCTATCCCGAATACGCAACCCACTTTTCTACATTTGCACACAAAATGCAGAGGTCGTCAATTGTTTTAAACATATCTTAGTAAATCTCTCTACCACTCAACCCTTTTATGATTGATTAATAGCCAATATTACAGATTTTCATAATTTATGTTGTCATGAAACTTTTATTACGCACCTATGCGTTAACTTTTCCCAGTTAAACTTTATAGCAATATTTCAAGTAAATTTTTATTAGGCACTATGGTAATGATATATTTATTTTATGCAATTATAGCTACCTAAACTCACCAGAGTCCAATATCTATTTCTGGAATCTGAATTTAATGATACATGTGACTCATCGTTATCAAACAGGAAGTACTTATAACAACTTGGGAAAAATTTCAATATTTTGGCGAAGTTGTGAACAAAATTTACTTCATTTCAAAATTAACGTTCTCATATAACCAAAAATATTTATAAAATCGTTGTTTCAATTTTATTGTTTTTTCATGCACAGATAATCTCCAATACAAGCGAGAACCAATTGCAACGTGGTGTTAAGAATGAAAGCGTTGCATGCTGCCGCGTAACCGGTGAAAATTGCGTCAGATTAGAACACTCTTGAATTTTTTAAGAAATGCTTTACACTAGTAAACTAGGATCACTGGTTTCCGTGTATGTTCCTAACGAAGCTTACCGAACTGATGACAAAAGATCGAATTTTTAATTGTTTAAATAAATTCACAAATCTTTGTATGCTTCAGCATGTCAGGTTTTGGTTATATGTAGCTTTTGAAGTGCTTTAACTTTTATTGTGTTGGTATCATACTGAGAAGATTAATTACAGTAACTTTTGCAGTATTTTATCAATATTAGATTCATATCTTCAAATTTTGGTGAGTTGAATATCAGATTATTATAAATCAAAGTACTTACGAAGGAAATATGAAGTGTCACGATTTGGAATAACCTTGAGAGCCTTCGATAACCTATTTTTCTTATTTAGTAAGTTCGTTGTAACGCTAGAAGTCAAGCTTCGTGTTTTCTATAAAGAAATTATCGAAAGATATGGTCATTTACATCCATAATACTCCATGAAATACTTTAAAGAGAATACATTTTCACTACTGACATAGTTTTTTAGGCACTGTCATGGAATATTTCAATCCATTGTATGCATTAGAAGGAAATATAGTCTACTAAGTAGTCCACAAGCAAAATAATATTATTTTGTAAGTACTTTAACCAGTTTATATTAATTGTCTAGAACAATTCATACTTAAATTTCGAATTTATTGTGAAATAAATAAATTTTTTACAGAGTTAAACTCTCACTTGATTAAAGTAAATTTATGTATTAATTGCAGTGTTAGCTAATTTAAAAAATTTTTGTACATTTCTTAAATTTTTCTAAACGACATTTTTTGAAAGAAATTTATTTTTGAAGTGACATGTATCTCCGGAGTGCATCTTTCATTTTATGAAATAGTGTGTTTAAATTTTAGGGCGAGTTGTATTGAACAAAACTTCGTCTTATTTCAAGATACTGGTGCTCATTTTTGTTAATAATGTTAGTAATCGGTACCTACCAACCCTGTTGAATTGCAACCATCAAAACAAAATAATATCTGGGACTACTTATGTGATATCACAACATTGTGTAACTGTAACATTAGAAATAAATAAATATGTTTGTTCACAAATCATAAACATTATTTAGATATGTTTTTAATAAAGTAAATAATAAGTGGCGTCTCGTAATTACCAATTTAACTGAAATTAGACGTTTTAAGAAATTAAATTAAAATAAATTGGAAGTGATTGCTGATGAACTATTCCTTCTTCAAATTTTTAGAGATTTATGGTATTGTACACGTGCTTTTCTCTGATACAATGTATAAATAGCTGCGGTATAGCTGATATCGATTTAAGATAACGCAAAAATAACTGTATTGAGTGCAGGTGTCTTAATTTTACCGTTATATTATGGATATACGAGCACAAATCTAATTTCTGTTGCGGTGACAGTAAAATAACACAATAAAAATGTACTAGACTGACTAAAGTAAAATTTTAATTCACACAAATTTAAATTAATATTAATTAAAGTTATAATATATTTATTATCTTAACAACTGTTAGTAATATCTTAACCAAACAAATGTTATAGGATGCCAAATTTAATGAATAAGGTTGGTTTTATCACTAATGTGCGTTCACATGAAAAATCACAGATTTAGCATTATTATACAACTTATCTTCTTTCTTTTTGAGGAACTAGTATTAGAGTAAAGGTATTAATTGCGAGACTCTCTCCCAATATGAGAGCATTGATGTTTGCAGAAAGTATATACTACGCTCTGGTCGTCATGATTTGAACTTCTAGTCAGATGGTTTAGACTGGGTGCGCGATTAATGTTTCATGGTAGTGACTATTGTAACTATTTCATTTTGTATTTTTACGAGACGTTCAATTCAAGAGATCAAAACACATACCTTTGGTATGTTATATATTTGTATTCACGTATATAATAAGATTACTAATTACACATTGTACCAATCAAATAATTTCATTTCGCTGGCACGTGTCTTGTAACCTCAACTTCATTTTCATTTTTCGATGCTGAAGTTACCTAATATGAGACCCTAACGGTAGCTTAATATGAAATAGGGTCTCATATTAGGACATTACATAAGGTTTTATACTAGAAAATTGTGAGGTTAAATACACCGTATATTCCGTTCCAAGACGCATGTATGGATTTTACATGTAAAATCTTAATTTGTGGTTTCTATTTTGGATAAATATTTTGTAAATAAAAGTTATAGATAATTTTTTTCTGAATATTATGAGT
Source organism: Phrixothrix hirtus (assembly GCA_024586415.1). Lineage (NCBI taxonomy): Eukaryota > Metazoa > Arthropoda > Insecta > Coleoptera > Phengodidae > Phrixothrix > Phrixothrix hirtus. The sequence goes on along the minus strand of JAHWXV010200767.1, from coordinate 2,423 downwards.
TTAAAATTTTCTTTAAATATATTCATTATTAAAACAAAATTTTAAATTATTAACTTTTTTCTGAAATTTTTAACTTAAATATACGTTTGGTTTTCGCTTGTTTATACCAAATAAAGATGCTATACATTTTTTACAGTTTTGTAAGTAATAAAATTACATTAAAAAAAATCTTAAATTTATAATGTTTAGAATTTACATTAACAAAATATTTTCTAAATTGCTTAGTAAAGATAGAAATCGCGGATTAAGATTTTACATGCAAATTCCATATGGTGCGTTTTGCAACGGGACATACGGTAATATTTACACGTAATTTCAGATAGATGGTTGGTTAACCAATAAATGAAAGAAACTGGACAAAGGGCGGATGGCACTCAAACAATGTGGAATTCCTAAATGAACACTAAAAAGATATCTAAAAAGACGAGAGATGTTAGCTGAAATAATTGTGTCAGTGCCACTAGGGTGCAGAATTATATTGCGCGCAGACTTGGAAAGACGGTTGCTGCAAAAGTGCATTGACCTGGATGCAATATTTTATGGGTTTAGAAGACAGCCTGTTAGAAATTTAAAAATAATATTAACTCGTACTAACATGCCTAAGAATAAATAAAATTGTTTATATAAAATTCTTAGACCTAAGTAAAGTGAATTAACTACTAACGTAAATTAACTAGTTATAATATTCCTTTAGGTTAGGTTGTTACAATTATACAAAGTGGCAGATCTGCCAAACTAAAGTAAAGGTCTAAATAAATGCACGAGCATCTCAATAGATTGCATATTTAAAATACGGAAGGAAATTCTGTCATGTTTGCTACGTATATACCTAAGTCAAGAAATTTAATACTAGTGAACCGTAAATTGACAAGATTTATGCAAATTAGTAACCGAGTGAATCAACTAATCGAAAACCAAATATTAACCCATTAGTTTAAAATCCAAAGGCAAGCAGCTGTATTGGATAAACCAACCATGGAAAGGTTATATAAACCCTAGACAACTTATAATTTAAGGTTTTTTTCCTGAACACCGACAACCGATGAAACATTGTCTAATTATAGTGTCATTATTCAGTAATTATTTTAAATCAGTTTAAGTTTAGGTGATCCAGTCATCCTTTAATTTGTTCCACCTACGAACGTAGGGGACGTAAGCATGCTCTAAAGCGAATAATTAATTTCACCACGACGCAGGGTGTGAAATAAGCAAAAGTGTGGAAATTCAACACACCAGAGAACAGTTTCGCTACAAAATAGTAAGATTAGTTTTTAACTCAAATTTAATTATTTCGTATTTGAGAGTGATAATGCGCTCGCGATAAATTAAAAGCCATTCATTTTAAAACTTTTGAGATAAATTGTATTTGTGATAAGCTAAACAAAGGCGCATAGTTTCTACTATTCATTCAGAAATTCTTTTATTTAAAATTCAGGTAGAAACTGAACACACATTTCTTTAGATCAAGTATTTTAAATTTTATTTATGTATTTAGAGTAAACTATCCATTGATAACATTGTTCTTGTAAATATATAAAATCGTTCTTGTAAATTGATAACTTTAAATCTAGATAACTTTAATTGCATTATATTATTCCACTTATTGCATTTTATTTTTTTATATATTACATTATATGATTTAATTTTTATTTCAATTTAATAAATTATTTTATACTGACATTTGTATTTTTTCGAGAAAAATAATAATGTCATTCTAACTGTACTAAAGCCACAAGAGTGTGCTTGGCTGATGTCGTCTAATTTAAAATAAATAAATCGCTCGATCAACCATATTATTGATAATAAATCAAATACACCGTCACGTCCAACAAACAAGCTTTACCCAGTGACATTAATTGCCTCTTTTTTGTAGCAAATGGAACTTCTGGTAAAAAATGGATTGCTTCTTTATAAAACGTTGTTAAGTTGATTGTGTAGTGTTACATTTTGTTTATACCGCATATGTAGTTATTGGGACGAATTAGTGATGACCCGTTGTTTTAAAATTTTAAACAGAAATTGTATTGTGTAATTTAATTATAATTATATTTTTCCTGTACTCTTCAGAACTATTTCTGGCGAATCAATTATTTAAATTTTTTCTTTGAATACAAATTCCGATGTGGCAGATGTTCGGTATGATATATTCTTGGAAATCGGTAGTCTTTGAAGAAGTCTTAGAACTAGTCGAATCTTGGAAGTGTATTGTGTCGGAGTAGGTGATAATTAAACCTTTGCATTTTGTGCATCTATGTTCGTTCTTAAACTGTGCTTCAGTTCTAATTAAGGAAGTACGCAGATCCAGGTCCGAATTGTACCTGGCATCAGCGGCGGTTCCTTAATAAGTGCACATGAGCACGTGAACTCCCAAATAAATACGCATTTACGCATTAAAGAAACGAAAACATTTATTATTCTATTTT
>JAHWXV010200755.1:0-10338 GCA_024586415.1 Phrixothrix hirtus | reverse complement strand
TGTGTGTGTGTGTGTGTGTGGGTGGGCGCGTGCGTGCGTGCGTGCGTACGTTCATGCGTGCGTGGGTGTGCGTGTGCGTGTACGAGAGCGTGTGCGTGTGCGTCTGCGTGTGCGTGTGCGTGTGCGTGTGCGTGTGCGTGTGCGTGTGCATGTGCGTGTGCGTGTGCGTGTGCCTGCGCGTGCGTGTGCGCGTGCCCGTGCGAGTGCGTGTGCGCGCGCGCGCGCGCGCGCGTGTGTGTGTGTGTGTGTATTGTAAATTAATCACAAAAACCAAACATTTTTTTTAATGATCCGAAAGCTGTAATAGATAGAAAAAATTTTCTACTGGCACTACCCTTTGTTTAGGAAGGAATTTCCGCTGATCTTTACTTGCGTGTACTTGTTGGGGTATAATTGACGTAAAATTACTGACAAAACTTGCAAATATAGCAAAATATATCATCTAATTGAAAATTTGATTGTATATTCCTAAACTACGTTAAAAATTATAATTTATGCAAACTGCGCATTTCGTGTATAATAAATCATAAATAATTATTAATTATTTTTAGATAATTATTTTTTTTGTTTAAATAAATCTTTATTATTAATGCAAACCATTTACTACATGCTCACAACCCCAAAGTTGGGATGTAAATTATATTTCATTAAATATCTGGAAACCAAGAGCAGGCAAAAGAGATTTAGTTTGAAATAATTTTCATTTAGTTTTAAAATATTTCTTGTAGATATGGAGATTTATTAATCCAAATTTAGATAGTCTCTATTTTGATGGTTAACTTAAATTAGATTCTGTTATATTTTTAGCTATCCTACAATTTTTACAGCCAGATGTAACGATTATTGAAATAGATACAGGGATACTATAACAAATTTAGAATGAGACATCTGGACGTGGGAAGATCAGTAGTAAAACGTGCTAGCGTATTATTAGTTCAGTTTAATGTATCTGATAGTGCCCAATTGTTAGTAACAGTCGCTAATAGTTTCTACTAACATGGTACAAATAAATTTAGTAAATGTAATTCACATGCTAATAACAACGTTTCAAGTGACCAATTTCATTTCAAATCCTATAACATACCGGGAAATAGAATTGCATGATTTATTAAAAGATATAATTGAGAGAGCAGCTGAAGATATTACATTTATACATTATACCATATTACAATTGGATCCTACATTGGAATACAACTTTGCAGAAGATATTGAAGATTTTATTGAAGATTCCGAAGCACAATCTAAAGCAAATATTGATCCTAATGACAACGATCAATTAGAAAAATTTAGTATACTAGATAAATTGCCCTGTTCCTATGGCGAAAGCGATTCTATTGAATATAAACAACAAGCTAACGAATTTTGGAAAACTGATAAAAATAAACGCATTAAAAGTGATCGTAACCGTTTTAAGCGAGTAAAACATTTACAACAGTTATATAGGTTGGAAAAACAGATAGAAGAAGGGGGAACTAAAGCAGACAAATTAAAGTTTAATAATGAATATGTTTGGACAAATTTCAATGAAGCAAACGAGAGGGGACCTATAATCCATGATATAACTCTACTCCAATGGGCACTTGCAGCCAAAGATCTAATATAAATGCCCGAGTTTAAGGCCTCAAATACGTGGTTGTTCCATTAAAAAAAATCGTATCGTTTCTAGGAAAATAACAAAATTTATCGCAAAAACAGAGCAAGAAGTGGTTTCCAATTAAAACAAATATGTGAAGAATTCATTAATGTAGTGAATCCTCATATGGTTAATGATAGTCTGCAAAATGACTTTGATTATGACCAAAGCGGTTTCAATTTAGAACTTCATTCAGGTCGAACATTGGCTAACAAAGTTATAAAATCAGCTGTTACAGTTATCCAATCAGTGTCGGCGACAACGCATAGTTATACAATTCAACTTGCTATATCTACTGATGGTGAGTTGCTTTCACCTTTGTTTGTGGTTTTAAAAGAATCAACAGGCGTATTAGGTCCTAGAGTGAAACAGTCGTTATTCAAAGCAAAAAATATTTATATTTCCACGTCCAAAAGTGGAAAATTAGCAACCGAGCATTTTAAAGACTGGTTTCAGAATGTGTATTTAACTAGTATTACCATAAACTCTCTTTTATTAGTGGATTCATGAAGTAATCAATACTTTAATACTATAGTAAATATGATGCCAGCAGATAAGGAAGTTACGACATTAACCATGCAACCCAAAACAACACCGTATTTGCAGCCTCTAGATGTATATGGATCTTGTTTTTGGAAAAATTATGTACCAACGCTATCTGATTTAATCTTGGTATTAAATGGTGATATTAATCTTCATTCGATAAATAACACTATAAAAATGCAATCTTTAACGCACAATCGATTATCATACCCTCGTTTTAGAGATACTTTTACATATGCGTTGTACAGGAGTGGATATTTAGATCAACGACCAGTTCCTCTTATTAATCTAGTAGAATATACTGTGCTGCCTATCCACACTTACTGTCGACACGTATAAAATGCGATCCTATCTTTTATGAGAATATCACTTTCATTGTACTATTAACAACTTAATATAGTGGTGCTAAATTTACGTTTAAGTACCGTTTGAGGGTGAATTTCCAGGGAAACACCCGTCGCAGGATGAGTGTTTACCTGGGTTATTACGTATACCAGCCTACCAACACGCTACTGCTTACTTTATGACAGTTATAAGCTGTTATAATGATTGGGTCAGGTTCTGACGTTTACTCCTGGTTAAGGATACAGAAACCATGTTCGTTGCCTTGCCGTCGATGTTTTGGAGTAACATCCGAATCCCTTGATGTACCTAGAAATAAACGCAAACGCCAATTCCCCCACTAGGTATCCACCGCCAGCTTTGCTGCTTATAAGATCTTTTGATTCATCCCGTGAATATTGGGGTATGAAAATCGATTTTGATTTATTTCGTCAATGAACCTCGGTCTAAGTTAAGGATCTTAATGTGTCTTATTAGATATCTTTCAAATTGATAAACTCGTATATTCGGAATTGGAGTGGCATAAAGTTAGCCAAGTATCAGTTATATCGCTACCGTTGCTCGAAGATTATAACATCGATCTAAATGACTTAAATACAACGCCGGTAAAATATTTTAATTGTTATTACTGGTAATTGTTTTAATAACCGATTGTAGTTATATCAGCTTGAAAACTTCCTTCGGGATTCAGATTATTGGGATGCATTGTACTTATTTAAATTTTTATGTTCTTTTTTGTTTTACCAAAAATTGTGTTGTCTAGACAGATTAATACAATATGTTCAAAATTTTTGAGATCAATCTCAACAAAACCGCAATAAAGGAATAAAAAGGAAATATCCCGTTTTTCTATAGCTGTCAGTGTTACATATAGTGCCGATTATTTTCTACATTTTTTAATTTTCGACTATTTATATTTAATTTCTATGATTTTGGGTTTAATATTTGAAAAAGATCAGTTCTTTTCAGAACTATTGAACGTATATTACTATAATAAGGCAATATTACACACTCCGCTATAAGTTATGAGATGAAATGTATGCATCTTTTATTTCTTTTAGTTTTAGCTACAAAACTTAAAATTTTGTATATACATTCGAACAGAATACTTTTATTTTAATAGTCCATTATTGTAGTGCCGCAGTAAATGTAGATGCATCATAGACGTATAACTTGCAAGCTAGAATTCAAAAATTTATACAGCAGTTTCCGCATGTACTTAATCGCCACAGTTTTGTCAATTATAAATATACTAACCCTAAAAGGTAAATAAGAAAAGTATGAGCTCAGATAGGTAGCTACACTAATCATTTACAAAGAGATTGTAAACGCGTCTAAAATTGTTGCAACATTTACTATTTATGTGGAAACACCCGGTATACATATATAAGTGAATTAATAGTATAACCTAATTGGTGAATTACCAGTACCATTTTTTGCCAAAATTGCAAGCGTAATTTTTTTAATTTCGCAAATCCATTTTTAATAACATTTATTAATATTCAAAAATTCCAGTTCACGTTTAGGAAAGCATAGGGGTTTTTTCTTAAAGTAAAATGCATCAGCTTTCCCTTGAAATACTGAGTTCGTGTTCAACGCCTGTCGGCGAATTTTAGGGGATCCGTTCATTTTTCACACGTGTACGATCAAGGATTAAGGACAAGGTCGCGAAGTACGCTACAAATAGGACAGCATCGGGAGCGAGGCTTCCGTCAATCAAGTGAAGTTTTACTACAAACGTACGGTCAAAATGTCGTGATAAGATTATACCCCATTTAGTTTGAAAGAAGATTCCTTACCGTCTAGTTTCTGTAAAATCTAACCACTAAGATACTTAGGTAAGGTAGCGCTGAAAAATTACGACATTTTCCTGATCTTTGACACTTGAAAATCGTTCCGGAATATTTAGCCTAATTAATTTCATCACAAACGTGTAACCCCCTCGCTCCACTGTGGTGGCCGGAGAAAACTAGTTAATTCAGAAAAAGTGACATCATTGACAACCTCTGGGGCGTACAGGCGTTCCAACCCGTTATAAAATATAGCAATAAATAATTTTAAGATTGTCATTCGGAAGCACTAATAAAGCTGTAAACAGGAAGCTTCATTTGTATCCTTCCAAAATCGGTGTTGCGCATAAACTATTACCACCTGACCATGCAAGCTGAATGATGCATTGCAATTGTTTAATGGAAACTTGGTACATAATAACAATAACACCTGATTTGACTTCTCCAGACTTTTATTCGTTTAGTCTACTTAAAAATAGTATATTCAAAAACAGGTTTTCGTAATCTGGAAGAAACACAAGAGGAAATAGGAAATATAACGCGTGGAACGAATTCGTCAATCCACGTAACTGCATTGTATGCACAAGTCTAGCAAACGTAGACGCGTTAACAAAATGAATCATTTAACGGCGTGGTGTCCATTGAGTTGTAATAATAGTTTAAGTTTAAATTTTTTGTATGTTAAAGTGTAGTTTAAGATTTTAGAATGCGGCAAAAGGTTTAAGACAATTCTTAAATTATGATTTTAACTGTGCAAGAACATATTTTGAAGAATTAGATTGGATTATAGTACACGGCAACCAAATAGCTTGGCAAAGCATACAAACATTCATATCAGTGACAAACTACTTAAATATTCTCAATATAGCTGTAGTGCTTGTCAACTAAATCACTTGAAACATGATTTGCGTATTCATACTTGAGAGAAATGCTCTAATGTTCACAGTTTACCTTTAGTAATAGTAATCTAAATTCTCTGAAAATGAATTTGCGTATTCATACTGGAAAGAAACCATTCAAATGTTTCCATTGTAATTATAGTACTCGGAATTCAAGCATCTTAAAAAGTTGTGCGAATTCACATTGAAAAGAAACCTTTCAAATTTTCCCACTGCAATTACCAATATAAATGCTCAAGTCATTTGTAAATATATGCATATTCATACCGGGAAAAACCTTTCAAATGTTCTCAGTGGAATTATAATACTCGGCAACTAATAATTTGGAATCTAATATAAACGTGAAACTACCATCAACATCTATCTAAATCTAATACTTCTTATGCAGCCTTCCAATGTCTGTGAGCATTTGGAAAATTAATTCTAAATGAAAATAATTGCTGTTTTTTGATAACATCGCAGATTTAATTTGGGAGAGTTTATAGTCTGTTGTTTTCTTAAAGGATGTCTAAAATTACTCATTAAGACAACCACTGTTAAAAAAAATTTAATTGTGGTACTAATTTTGTATGGAGATTAATATTATTTTTGACCAACGTATGCGCGCGCATGCAGTGTGTGACGTATTTTACTGGAAAGGTGTATCACAAATGAAATTCAACAAATTACCGTAGAGGACATTCAGAGAGTCTTTGAAAATATGAAATGAAGTTAATGCATGCTTAGATAACGAGGGCTACATTTTCAGCACAGGCTATACATTTTCCGTATACGTTTAGAATTTTTAAATTTTGTTTCATTTTAGAACTGAAATTAGTAATTGTATTAAATAATAATTACAATAAAATAAATTTTAGTATTAGTTTTGTTATATTTTTAATAAATATTATAAGATAATAATCATTTAGTACTTTTATTATTTGAATGCCAATAGTGTACATTTGGTTGCCTATAGTGTCATCTCAAACAATTTTGTACATGCAGTATACCAGTTTAAATTAAATCATAAATGATTTACTTACAGGCGCAGGTAAAATAATGTACAGAGAAATTCTACGAACTTAAGTTCTCGTTTTAAATTAAATGTCGCTTTGAAAAGATAATTAGAAGCACCTGGTATTCCTACTGCCGTACGAAACGATTTATTTGCCTTAAGATTTAAATAAATTAACCAATATTTAGGAGGTTGCAATTTCCATTTAGAATTACTCAAAATATTATTGAAAGATAGGAAGAAAATTTACAAGATTCCGAGTTATGGTATATTTTAGCAATCTTATCTGCATTTTAAAATATCCAAATTTGTTTGAGCGTAAAGGTTTAGGCCTGTCTACAACGAACAGGTGTGGCATAAATTATTTTTGTACTCTCTCCATATCTGAACTTATTAATTTCCAGTCAGATTTTACCTTGTTTGAATGGGTTAGAAAGTTTGAACATATATACTTACATTACGTACGAGGTACATTTAAAATTTATCATTTTGTATTTACAATTTTAGATTTAACGCAAAGCCTCAGTTTGAATTTGCACTTGATTAATACATTTGCAACCAATACTTATTCTGGGTAAATTGATATTTGAAGCTTTTCGATTATTTCCTTATTTTATTTCGATCAATACCTTTAGATCAATTAAATATTCCCATGACCTCAATCTCGCTATTTTATTCTAGAGTTCTGCTTATTTTCAGGGCGTATATAAAATGTTAATTAATCAACTGATATTTATGTGGTTTTGGAAATAAAGTTTACAATCGACTGTTATTACGTTATACATAAACTTTCTTACTTGTGAGGAACTATTAAAGCCTTTCAGCTTTCACTGTAGAGCTAGGGAGACGTATTAGAAACTATATAACGCAGTGACGTACTAGGGATAATCGATAATGTGGCGCCCTCGCTCTTTTCTCTAAATATCTAATGAAATTGCCTTAAAGGTAGTAATTGGTTTGGTTCCTGTGGATGAGTTAGTTCGGTCAAAGACAACCACCGTAATTTATTTTGTTATGTCGTTTATAACGTAACATATATTTTAAATTAGAAATTCATAACATTTAACCAAAGTAATCTAATTGATGCTTATTTCATTCGTTTAATCTAATTCATTATGGAATAACTACATTCGAGAAACTTAGTAAACAACACACACAAAGAAAACTGACGAATAATGAAGCAAGTCTTAAAATTATCAAACCTTTATTGTGCACTATTATTAAGGTTAACCCATGATTGCGGCATATGACGTCACAAAAGCGCACTCTGGCTTTTTATTCGAGTTCAGGTTGGTTCATTCCTTAGAGTTTTAGTCTAAAATCTATATCCAGATAAACAGTTTCCGCCGTTAATTTCCCATATTTCTTCTTGTCATCCTCATACTTGGTAACAACATAAACATGACAAACCTAATAAACGTCATACAAACACATAGATATAAGATCACCACAATTCGATCACTCCGATGGAATGATGTGTCCGTCATTAGAAGTAACCTATAACTAACCAAAGCTTGGACTCGCACAGTAAATTCCAAATGACCAAGCATATCTAAATTTGAAAACAGTGTTAACTATGAACACCAACACTTATGTTCTATTTCTATTACTGTCGTTGCCTTTTATTAGTTTCAGTCTATTAGAACTAATTACATCTTTGTTCGCGCGCGTTCCTTGCTGCTCACCTTCTATATCTTGAGTTACATATCGATCTTCATGCAGAACTTTGACTGCTTTGTACCAAGCTCGATATTTCGGTAAAATTTTAAGAACTAAAGCCAATTCTTCTTCGTTATATTTATGACCCTTCATTTGCTTGTTGTTATATCCCTTTACAATATTTGGTTGACCTTTATTTATTAAAGTTTCCCCAAACGTTTTCACTCAAGCCATTAATTTTATATGTAGGTGGAGTTTGATTCAATCAGCTGGGTCTATATTTAAAAACTACTTTTCTTGAATTTCGTTTTGTGACCACTATGTTTGCTATTGTTTACAGCTCATTGCGTATCAAAAAGCTATTTATCCCCATTTCCATCGTCAATCGTTTCGATACTTGTTTATAGAACGGTAATAATCGTACTTCTGATTCTCACAACTAGGCCATTGGAGCGCAACGTATTCGAAGCAATCTTGAGATGTTGAGTTGCGTGTTACATACAACACTCATCAAATAGATGGGACGCGTATACAGATCTTCTATCTATAACAATACGTTACGGATTTCCTTCTTAATATAATGTACTCTCTTATGAATGCTAACACATAAACTACAGCAGTATTTGGAACGGATTTTAGAGGTGCATACTTCCTAAAATGATTAATTGCCATTAATAAAAATTTATCACCATTTTTCGATAGCAAAAACGATTTGAAATGGTCTACGTGTATGCATACTACTTTTTTTTAAAGTATCTAAAAATCTTTCTGGACTCCCGCTTGGTGTTTTACACTAAAGGCAATTCATATGGCACATTATTGAACTGTACCTTGTGTCTTTTATCTTAGAAAAAGAATACGCTTACGTTTATTTCATTGATATTTTGTCGATTCTCATGTGCGTCATCTTATTACGCATTTCACTTATTATTCATCTCGTTATTGTTCAAAGACATATAATCGAAACCTACCCCTTTTATATCGATAAGATCTTGGGTCACTATATCTCTTTGCAGAAATTTATTCCTGATACCCAACATTTTTGCGGAATTCTTTTGCATCACCTCTATGCAATCAGCTTTAGTGTTATATCCAAAAATTGGCAGACCAACCACATGGGTATCTAGCACAACTTCAACTGGATTTCCGCTCAATGCGTCAGCTACGATATTACTGCTACCTTTATGATGCTCTATTATATAATTAAATTCAAATAATTTAACAAACCACTTTTCAATTTGTGAGTTTAAATTTCGTTTATGGACCCATTGCGTCAAACTATTACAGTGATTCAGAATTATAAACGATATTGCAATCAAATATACTCTAAATCTCTCTAATCCACAAACAATCGCCATCTCTTTTAGTTCAAATAGGTGATATTGGATTCATCTTTAGTAGTTTTCCTACTAAATTAAGAATCGGGTTGTAATTTATCTAGCTGAATTGATGTAACATAACTGCAATGCTAAGGCTGCCTAAAACCATAAGTAGCTTTGGAGTAATTTTCACTGAATGTTAAGCACATTGTTTTTGCTAAGGAAGGCTGTTAAAGGTCATACGATGTAGACAAAATTCCTGAATTAACTAACTAGTCCTATAAAACATCTTTTGGGGCTGTAAAAACTTGTAATGTGTTTAGCTTCCTTTCACATGACTGTATTCTGAATTTAGAGGTGTCATTGCGTGAGTATTCTATTTTAGGCATTAAGAAATAATACCCGGTACGCTTTCAAGCAAGTTTTGCGTCTAGCAATACATTATATACTAATTGCAGCTACTTTCATCCAATTTCCACAATATTAGATTGAGTAATAGTATCCGTTGCATATGCCATAGCTACATCGTAATTAGTGAAGTCTAAACAGAATTTATCAGTAACTAGAAGACTGTAAGCCAAATTCTATCTTTGTAAGCTGGTAATGACGTTTAGGATCATCGAACACATTTTTTTAACACTATTTAACAATGATAATATAGAAAATTCGTTTGGTCTACTATTAACGGCAAAGGATAATTATCTTTCACACCTAATTAATCTAAGGCATGGTAATTTATACAAAGTATAACTTCGCCCTGTCTCTCCTTGAGTAAGATAACTGTATTAGCAAATGGAGATTTTGCATGTTCTATTACTCCCTCAATTTATAATTCGTTAATTATATTTTTCACTTAATGATTACGCTCACTATAAGAAACCGGTGTACTTTCAATAACTTTAATGTCTGTCCCTTTTTTTGTTAAACCTAACTGATATGTTTCTTGCAACTAAACATCGATATTAATTTAACACAGTCAATAGATTTTGTTTATACTTCATCTTCACTAATTTATTTCGTGTTAACTTCTGTAATAGTCACCTTTTACTGTTAAATTCGAGTAGTAGGACAACAAGAGCACGAGATCAAATCGGACATCGACAATCCGAAAGGCACATGACAAGATGGCCGTCAAGTTGGTGGAGGGGCGTAGCCCTAG
>JAHWXV010200748.1:0-10251 GCA_024586415.1 Phrixothrix hirtus | reverse complement strand
CATAATTTTAGGGATTCTCATAAACTTAGATTTTATTTGAACAAGTTCATTCGAGGTGGATTACTCGGTAGTTGGCACTATACTGTCTGATGGCGCTTGCCCAAATAAATTTGGGGACGCCACGTTGGGTAATAAAGTTAAACGAGATTTTAAATTTTCACACTTCATTAACTAAAATATGAGGTACCTGCCGTACCGACTTGAAATGATAAAGGCACATTATTTCTGAAGCGGTTTAATTTATATAAATTACTTTGTCGATATTAAATAAAACGCGGGAAATCTCCAATTATATTACATCATCTTTCAAAATGTCACTGCGATGATACAGGTACATCCTCATTGCCTGCAATGAACAAATAAATTAATTATTTCTCTGTAAGTATACAGAGATCGTATTGATTTATTAGACCGCCCAGCTTCAACCCCAACTTCATTAATAATAATTTTTAGTTCAAATAATTCCTTGCCATTTTAACCAATATCACTAATCGCAAAATATAAAACAAACACCACGTGTTGTTTAAATCTCAAAAACCGAAACTTCAGGTGTACCGACAATTTTCACCCTCACTTTAATAAAAGTGTACTTAAAACGTAATCACAAGGAAAAATCTTAACAACCGGAGCTTAGTAAATAGTAACAATACACCACCCGCACCATATCACATTTCACGACCGAGCTTTTCCATGAAAGGAACGAACAACACTACCCACCCCTTAAAGAATAGTTCTCCCCATAACGCGTGCTAAAGTATCAAAATATAGCAAGTGCTTTTCGAATGAAACAAATCTCACGCGTTCATTCATTATTTTATTGAAAATGATAAAGGTGCACGTATAAGAAGTAAGAAATCGACTTCGTTGAGAAATCTGGACGAACCGTTGTCAAGTGCGCCAGGGTATAACTAACAACCCTCAGCAAGCAATTCCCTTATGCTATTTGCTGTATGAGTCATGTTTTGCGTATGGGAATCCAATAGGAATCCCCGTAAGGACGATACACTGTTGCTTTTCTGAATTGTTCTAGGGGACGCTTTTATATCACCTACGCACGTGATTAATTTTTCGCAAGGTCCTCACGTCGGTAACGATGAGTCATATTTTGTATCTTACATATTTCCCCAATCTCAATTAATCTTGTGCTTCTTTAATTTGTTAATTTAAAAAACGTATTTCCTTAATTTTTGATGTAAATGTAGCCACCCTAAATTGCAAATTTTGCCCTGAAGAGAGACGCGAAATATGAACGTTCATAAAAGGGTGCCGGAATATTAAAACGAGTGATTTGTGGCCACTTCCGAGTGTTTTTCCATTTAGTAGTAGCGCTATATCACAATTAAATATATTTAATATTACTCTACATTGTAATGCAGAATAAATTTAAAAGTACCCCACTAACGAGATTCGATAAATTAATAAAGTAAGAATAATTGAATGCCGTCAAAGGGATGGAATCCGGGAAAAACTGAACCTTTTGATATATCTTGAAAGTTGTTAAAATATGAACGGTTTCAATTAACAAAATGTTGCATGTTTTAAGGGTTATTCTATGTTCATAATTCAATGAGTGGCGAAAGCAAGGGTATTTGAATTTTACTTTAGAGCTAAATTACAAGTTACTGTTGTTACGAAAAGAGAATATTAAACCTCGCTTAATTTAATTTTTAAATATTTTAGATGAAGGGAGTTGGCAATAAAAAAGTCTGTACTTAGCAAAGCTAATTTTTTTGATTACATATTAATGCAATTTCTGTCTTTTACGGTTATTTTGTATACATATATGAGGGATACTAAATTAATAATTTACCAATGACGTAGTTACACGTGTTCTATTTTCCCGGGCGTTATAATATTCCCTTAGAATAGAAGCCCTTTTTCAGCTAACAACCGGGTGAAGTACTTCGTCTTAAAATACGAGCGACCTCGTAGGTTTCAAGTTTCTGAATAATAATCACTGGCCGATCGAGCTCAGGAAATTCTAAGTTGGGCCTTGCGTACCCATGCATCGTTGTGAAGAGTGAGAATGCCTTCCTTCAGCAAATTTAAATGCTTTTTCTATAATTAGTTTCTCAAGGCGTTGATGACGTGTAACCAATTAAAACAATACCGACGGTCCCAAAAAACCGTCGCTTCTGTACGTCATTATTTTGGTCGCGGCCAACCCTTATGGGGTCTTAGCAACCCAATGATGGAACCACGCTATTTTGCGCAGGTTTCAATCTTTTTCAGTAAATTCAAAGTCTCTCGACGACAATCTTTTATTCAGGAGTCTTTTTTATTCCAAGGGCTTCGTGCAAAATATGTGGGATACCTGTTTCGAATATCCTTAACGCCAAGGAATCTCTGGAACCTTCAAACGACAATTTTGCACACTTCAGGAGTCGTTTCAGTTTTGGACCGTACTTTGATTCGAAACTTTAAGGCAGATATTATGACCAGTATTCCATTTGAAGTCAGCTGAGGCCACTTTCGCCATAATCTACCAACATCCTTTCATATATAACTTTCAGTCTGTGGTTTTCCAAAGTCGAAAACTTTATTATGCCTAGATACTCAAATTTAACTAAACTAATTTGTAATGACAAACTAATACATAATAAAGTTGGTAAGTTGGTATAATTAACTTAATAATACACACTCTAACGTTAGTTACTGAAGACTAAAGTTTTAAATAGAGGCCAAAAACAATCGAAGAGTTGAAGATTGTCATTCAGAACGCCATCGCAGCCGTTCCACTAGAAATTACTCGCCAAGTAACGCGGAACTTCACTGTACGATTACACAAATGCATCACTAGTGAAGGTAAACAACTGAAAAATGTCATATTCGAAACTCATTAAAAATTCAGTGTTACATGGTTAATTAAATGGCAAAAATTGCTGTGTAGTACGATAGTAAAATAAAATGTTGTCCAGTATATATGTTACTCTCTTTCTTTCTGTTTAAAATGGGGTATATCTTTATGTCGGACTCTGTATTTATTTTACAAGGAATAATAAATTATTGTTACCAAAGTCTGTATAAAACAAAATTTAATCACGTAATTTATTTGGAGAATATAATTTGAATCTGAATGGAAGTATGAAATTGAAAAAGGTGGCATCGAAAGCGCATGGAGAGGTTAAAAGGCATTATGATTGAGTGTGGAACTAAAGTATGTGGAGTGAGTACGATCAGAAAATCAAAAAAGAGTGCATGGTGACTGATGCTGTGAAAGATGCAGTTAATGAGAAGAAAGAAACATATAAGAGAATGATTGGAACTAAAGATGAGAAGAACAGAACGGGTCTACTGAAAGCGCATAGGAATAAAGAAAAGCGTGCAAAGGAAGCGGCGAAGGAGAGTAAAGAGCTTCTGAAGGTGAAGGAGAAAGTAAGAATGCAGAATGATTTTGACGGTAATATATATATATATATATATATATATATATTGGAAATGGGTAAGGAATGCAAAGCAGGGTGTAAGGAATCGAGTAAACGGAATGCGGAATGGCGAGAATGAAATGAAGTGGGATGAAAGTAAAGTGATATTGCGTTGGAAAGAATATTTTAAAGGGCTGTATGACAATAGCGATACTGGGATAAGTGTGAATATAGGAAATGTTGGAATAAATACAACCCAAGAGAACGATAAGAGTATAGGTGTATAAGAAGTACGAAATGTAATAAAAAGGTTTAAAAATGTAATAGATAAAGTTAGAAACGAAATGTTAAAGTATGGCGGATCCGACTAGGTGAATGGTTGTGCAAATTATTTAATGCTTGTGTTCAATTAGCAAGAGTGCCAGAGGACTGGAGGAGTACTACGATCGTGCCTCTGTACAAAGTCAAAGGTGGTAGATATGAATGCAAGAACTATAGAGCTATAAGTTTATTAAATGTAACTGGGAAGGTGTTTGGTAGAATTGCAATTGACAGAGTTCGCATAAATACTGAAAGGAAGATATGGGATGTACAGTGTGAATTTATGCCTGAGCGAGGGTGCGTAGATCAAATGTTTAGTTTGCAGTAAATTGCATGTTAATGAGAAAATGTATTGTACGTTTGTGGATTTAGAGAAAGCATATGATAGTGTGAATAGATGCAAGTTATGGGGAACTTAGACAGAGTATGGTGTAAAGGGAGAACTACTAAATGCAATAAAAGCAATATATGATGGAAGCAGAGCATACGTGAGAGTAAAGGGTACGGTTAATGAGTACTTTGAAATTAAGCAAGGTGTGAGACAAGGATTGCGATTTCTCCTTGGTTGTTTAATATATTTATGGATAAATGGGCGAGAAGTGCATGTGAGGAATTAAGTGGTATAAATATAAGCATCGAAGTTGTAAACGTGTTGATGTATGGTGATGATGCAGTAAGTAGCTAAAAGTATGATCCAAATGCAACGAATGTTGAATAAATTTGTAGAAGTGGGTGAAAGAATGGATTTGAAGATCAATAGTAGCAAAATAAAGGTAATGGTTTTCAATAGGAAAATTGAAAAGGAAATATGTCGGCTGATGTTGGGTTGCGAGATAATTGAGCAAGTGGACAAGTTTGTTTACCTCGGCAGAATGTTTGCGAACGATAGGCGAGTAGATAGTATAATTAAAAACAGAGTGAATGCAGGCGGGAGAATAATTGGCAGCATGTTGTGAGTAACCAACTGTGAAAAATTAAGTATGGAAGCAAAGAAGGCTGTGTAAAACAGTGTATTTGTTCCAACAGTTTTATATGGCAGTGAGATTTGGGTATATCAGAAGATGCACATGAGTAAAATAAACGCCGTAAATATGAGGTGCCTAAGAGCTGCATGTGGTAGAACGAGAGGTGACAGAGTAAGAAATGAACGGGTGATGGATACGTGCCATGTAAGGGAGACACTGCCTGAACTATACGAAAACAGTGCGTTAAGATGGTTTGCACATGTGGAACGAATGAGTAATGAACGATTAAAAAAGAGAATATATGAGAAAGGTATAAATGGAAAACTAGGTAGGGGTAGACCGAGACAGAGGTGGTTGAATATGATTGAAGAAATTGTAATAGGAAAGAGAACAAAGAGTGCAAAGAATAGGAGAGCTTGCCAAAAGCGATGTATGAATGAAATGGAAAGAAAAGAAGTATATAAGGACAGAAAGGAATTGAGAAAAATAGAGAATGGGTGATAGTAGTGATGGTAGGATCGGTGGGTAATAGTGGGATGGTGTGGATACTGTATAGTGCTAGGAGTTGTGGCGAAGAGAGGAGGAGGGTTGGTGCAAGAGTGCATACAGTGCTTGAGAAGATGGAGGCTCGGTATTGGAAATGGCATGACTGTAGTAGTAGTAGTAATTTGAATATTTTTTAATATATTTTATTTGTAATCGCATAATGTTAACTTAAAGAGCTTCTTGTTGATTAGAATTACTTGTATGTTTTACCTATTTTAATTTATATAATTATTATGAAAATAGAACTTCGTTTGTATATTTTCTAGCTATCTGGGAGTACCAGTTTTCTTGTTCAAACAACAAAATCAAGGACCATTCTCCATCTCCGTTTCTATTATGGACATCACACTATAAATTAGCAAGGAAGTGCCGGAAGATTACAAACTTTGTATTCGATTGGAGTCAAAAGTTGAAGAACCACCTGTCAACCGTACAATTGTAAATAACGATGACTAGAAACCGGATAATGTTAAGCGAGATCAAGAAAGTGACTCAGACCTGAAGTTGTTATTTAAATGGAAGAATGAAGATCAAAGACCAGGTTGGGAGGAAGTGGCCTGATTTAATCCCGTTGTTAAAGTATATTGATACCAATGGGACTTCTTGCAGGTTCAATACGGCCTTTCAAAAAGAACCCTGGAGGATGATGTTGAAAGTAAAAGACGAATGCAGTTGGTGGTTCCGTAAAACAGAGTAGCGAAAGTTTTGGGACAGCTGGATAAAGATCTGGGAAATTATATAAACTACAGGGATGATGCTAAGGAATGATGCCGAGAATAAGTAATATGTGCATCTGGAAACGGTCTATTGGGAAGCAGAAAAGTGCTGATGCGGCAATATAACGTGGGTTGCCCATTTGAAAGGGTAGCAATCAATAACTGGTCCATTTCCAGAAAACGAAGCAAGAAACAAGTACATTCTGGTTGCAATGGACTAGTTTAGTAGATGGACCGAAGTATACCCTCTACCAAATCTAGAGGCAGTTGCAGCAGCTGCAACTTTGATAAAAGAACTTTTCAGCCATTTCGGTATTCCGATGGAATTACATACAGACCAATGAAGAAATTTTTAGTCAGATTTATTTCAAAGGCTCGGCCAGCTGTTGGAAATACGCAAGATTTTCATCCACAGTCAAATAGAATGGTCGAACGCATGAATCGATCAATGAGAAAATATTTGTCAAAAGTTGTCTCAGGTCATCAAAGAGATTGGTATCATTACTTACATCTGTTATTAATAGAATATCGGTCAGCTATAGACGGATCAACAAGGGAGACCTCGTCTAGACCCTTGTCTGGCCGCGAAATTAGATTATCGTGTGATTTGAAATTTGATATCAAGCCTGGAAGTACATATATCGAAGGTCTTCGAAAGAAACTAAACTCAATTAACGAAAAAGTTGTAAAATCCAGATTACCAGTGATCGAATGAAACTCCACAATGATGTAAGTTCTAAAGCAGAAGGAGTTCAACTCAATGACCTGATTTGGTTGTTTCAGCCTCAGCGACGACGAGGCCTATCTCTCAAATTGCAAAGATCTTCGGAAGGTCTGTATAAAGTGATGAAACGAATTAATCATGTAATTTATCGAATAATGAATCGAATTGCCCAGAAGAAACCCCAAAGTGGTTCACATGAGTCGGTTAACCCCATATGCTGAAAGCAATGCAGAACAGGAACAGCAAGAATGTAAATAAAGGGCGAACCATGTTGAAGTAGAAAGATTAGGAGACAAGAACAGCGAACAGTCATTTACCGAATTTATGTCGAGGTGTAGAAGAAATACAGTTGCAAGAGCCGGGAATTGGAAAAGCATGTCACCTACTACGCAGGCACCACCAAGATATTTGTAATATTTACTATCTTGTGACGAAAGCATTATTACATTACAAGCCACATTATGAAGACTTTTGGAATGCACTATAGGATCTAAAGAAACAAATTTGAGCTGGTGATGATAGAAATTTAGTCGTGCTAAAGCACAGCTGTGGTCTAGATCAGCTTAACTGGCACATGGTACATAACATGTTGGAAGTAGGTTTTCGAGACACTGATATCAACATCCCGGTATGTAGTTGGAATCCAGAATGAACTCTACCACCGACGAAATCTATGGACTGCCATTTTTTCAAGAAATGGGGGTGCATATATGAAACTCTGCAGATTTCGACCTTAGTAAACAATTGTAGAATCATGGCAAGAGCAAAATCCAAGGTCACTGTTATGCGACGTAACAGAGGAGTCAGTGTAACAAAATTAGAACAACAATAATTCTATAGAACATTCTAGAACATTTAGGATACTGTGGAAAGTTTCTTAAAACTGAAATAAGTGATGTAATAACGAATGACTTATTTTATATGAACATATCGGTTTCCCTGAAAAAATGCATCGAAGCAACTGATTCGAGAAAATCTTTGGAGTTAAGCAACGTTTTGCGTGTCCAGTAACTTGGATTGATGTCCAACGTAAATAATATTTTAATCATTTATGGACATTTATGTATTTGTATATCTATGTACGCAAGAGAAAGTCGTATGTTGTCTCACACCAGTTTTTTTTTATTTAATCGAATTGCCAGATTGAGTTGCTTTCACAAAAATAGAGTGTCTCAGAATGTCTTGAAAATTAGGAATTTAAAAATGTTTAAAACAAGATCAGCTGAATATAAAAGAAAAGTTGTTTATTTTCTTAAACCTTGTGATGTACAATAACAAACAATACATTCTCATCAATTTACACATTGACGTCCATAAACACGACAAAATTGGTAATTAGAAATTAGACAAAGGTTGGATGATTGTTGATAGCCTTATACACTATGCGGCGTCTGTGTAGAATATTTGCAGGTGACTCACTGAAATGTGCACATGCATTCTTAAAATACCGATCCATGCATTGCAATTGACATTATTAAGAAAAAAAATGGATTCAATTGTTTTGTACAGAAAACGAGTGCCGCGATTGACAATACCACAATACAAATGTGGCAAGACTACGTCAAGAAATTGAATGCACCAGATACGTAATGATGTTACATCGTTAAAATTTCGTTGAAAATTTATGAAAAACTAATGAAATTTGAAATACAGATTCTGTAAGTTCAAGTAACTAATTGTAACGGGCGTTAAAATGAAGAAACACACTAAATATAGTAAATTAGAAAATATATCATTCTTAAGCTTGAAATTTGCATATTGTAACGAAACTAGTTAATTGTTTTAAAATGTTTATTTATATTCACGAAGATTAAACCATTTTTTTATATACACTTAATTATTTAAATATTTATTTCACAATCCACTAACAGCAAACATTTATATTTCTAGTTATGTACATTTATATTTATATTAGTAATGAACACTACAAGATTCTAACAAAAACTAACTAAGAGAATTTAATCTGCTCTTTATATAGAAAAGATAAATTCTAGAACAATACTAAGGAGATTCCAGAATATTACTCATAATAATGATGTAATAATTTGTAATGTTATGACTCATTGCTGACCTAACTAATTGACAGTTATCGGTTACCGCAATGACTTATTGCGATAACGATACCTATTTTATTATAAAGAAAACATTCTAGATGATTCTAGAAGTTTCCATTTATTGTTTCTAATTTTTCTTACACTGCCTCCTCCTTAAGACTGTTACGTCCCATAACAGTGACCTTGGACATTGCACTTGCGATGGTTCTACTTTTGTTGGCGAATGTCGGAATCTAAACTGCGATCCATACCTGCACAGCTCCATGGTATTCCATAGATTTCGTCGTTGGTGGAGTTCCATTTGGATTCCAATTATACACAAGGATCTTGACACTAGTGCCTCGAAACACTACCTCCAACATGTTATGTACCACGCGCCAATTAAGTTGGCCTAGACCTCAGCCGAACTTTGGAACAGCTAAGTTTTTATTGGACCTGTACAAATATGTTTTCTTAAATCCTACAATGCCTTCCACAAGTATCGATAGCGTTGTTTTCGATGGGATAATGCTTTCGTCACAAGGTAGTAAATACTTTACATACTTTGGCGGTGACGGAGTAGTAAGTGACATGCCTTTCCAATTTCTGGCTCTTGTTGCAGTATTTCCTTTACGCCACCATACCTCTTCTTAACTCAACTGCGATACCACGGGACATTCGGACGTCTTTAGCGACACAATGGGCCAAGGGGTACTCCTCTGGCACATCAAACAGATTTCTGTACTCCTCAGTGCTAACCACAAATCAAGCTTTGTGGTGTCCCGAATAGGTTGTCATAAAGTCAGTGAATGATGGTTCGCTATGTTTGACTACTAATTCTTCCACTTCAAAATGGTTCGCCCTTTACATACATTCTTACTGTTCCGGTTCTGCATTCCTCCCAGCGTATGGGGCTAACCGATTCATGTGAACCACTTTGGGCTTTCCTCTGGGTAATTTTGTAATTCCTTACATTACATCATTGATCCTTTTTATCACTTTGTACGGACCTTCCCAAGATCTTTGCAATTTGGGAGATAGTCCTCGTCGTCGCTGAGGTTGGTACAACCAGACTAGGTTATTGGGATCCTCCCATTTTGGAACTTACATCATACTAGACTTTCATTGGATCGCTGGCAATCTGGATGTTATTGCGAACTTTCTCATGTATGGAATTTAGTTTCTTTCGTAGGCTTTTAGCATACGCATTTCCAGCGACCTCCTCCTCTCCCGGCTTACTACAAACTCCAAATCACACGGTAGTCTTATTTCACGCCCAAACAAGGCTCTAGCTGGGGTCTCCTGTCGTTTCGTGTACGGCTGATCGATATGCCATCAGCAACAGATGCAAGTATTGGTGCCAATCTCTTTGATGGTCCAAGATAACTTTTGACAAATATTTTCCCATTGTTCGATTCATGCGTTCTACCATTCAATCTGACTGTGGGTGAAGAGCAGTTGTTCTGGTTTAGTGTATTTTCAACAGCTGGCAGAGACTTTGAAACAAGACTAACTCAAAATTTCTTCCTTTGTCTGAGTGTAATTGCAAAGGAATCCAAAACGGCTGAATAGTTCTTTTAC
>JAHWXV010200710.1:0-11641 GCA_024586415.1 Phrixothrix hirtus | reverse complement strand
ACTTACGGCGTTTATTTTACTCATATGCTTCTTCTGACATACCCAAGTCTCACTGCCATATAAAACAGTTGGAACAAATATACTATTGTACACAGCCTTCATTGCTTCCATACTTAACTGTTCACTCTTGGTTACTGACCACATGCTGCCAATTATTTATTAAATACGTTTTATAATAATTAACTCATCAATAATTTATAGTTAATCAGAAATGTTTTAAAGAAATAAGAAAATTTAGGCTATTTAAAAAATACGTCCTATTATTTTTATTAAAACAGCTGACGCAACCTTGCACTCTATAAAGTTCATGAATTAGTAAATGTAAACTAATATTTGTACACAAAGTGGAATTTATTTTCTTTTCAATTATGTTTCATAGTAAAGCATATACAGGCCCGTAGCCATGAAATATTTGCACGCCAAAATTTATAAAAATTCTTTTTCGAAGTAGAGATTTTTAATCTCTAAGGGCTGGTCTACACGTGTGTTAAATAATGCTTCTTATATCCCGGACACCCGCATCTAAAATTAACACGGATTAAAGAGTACCAAATAAAGCGAAATACAAAGACTAGCGAGCAAAGTAGTATATAATGTATAATAAATACTATTTTGGCCACTGACTTTACTTGCCGATCCTCCTAATTCGCTTCAGTATACAACTTGACTTTTTTAACTCATGCTAATTCTAAAATCATTACATGAAAAATCTTTGTATATAAAACTCGTTTAAGATATGCCACGACTAAGTGTGGAGATAAAATCTCGAACGCAATTACGTATAATGATTACGGGTTATAACTCGTATTAGAATATATTCTAAAAGACAGGAAGTAGCATGAAAGTTTATAAAAGTGCAGCGTAATTGCAAGAACGTTTGTGAGATCAATAAGACAGTGGAAAGGGAATAAAACGAAATATAAACTAAAACAAAATATTAAACATTTCCCGAAAAAGAAAGAGGTTTAACACTTCAAACGTAGTGTCAAGGCTCAAGGGAGCGTATATAAAAATTAATAGAATCTAAATTGTAAGTTCTCTAAGCTGAAGTAAGAATTTGTAATGTATGCTAAAAAATAAAAAAATACTAAATGTAGAAAAATTAAAAAATATAGAGTATTAATATCATTTAATTAAAACTTGAAATAAATTGATAATAAGTGTAAATAATCAAACCTTTCAGTATTTAAATATGTAAACCGGACAATAGATGCAATCAATATTAAGAAAATGTTGAAATACGCTTATAGTAAATACATTAAAAATCAAGGCACAAAAGGACGTTTTTGGTACCAAAACAAAAATTATGCTCTTGAATAACAATATTAATTACTCAGAACAATAAAAAAACTATTCATGATAATAAAATATTTTTTCTCTAAAATGTAATTCACATTAATAAAACCAAAAGGTATAAAATTGTCTCAAGTTAAAATCTTGCAGCAATACAAAGGCAATTCACAATCCTAAAAATATACGCATGATCTCATAGTTATGTGATAACTGTGAAATATAACATTTAAATGTTTAAATAATTAGTTGAATTCAATAATGAATGAACATGAAACTATGACTCAATACAAGTGATTAAAATTTTAATTAGTTAAGTAATAAAACACTACATAATCAAATTATACAGGAAAAACAAAAATATGGGGTTGCAAAAAAGGATTGTACATTATCCAGATGTGCCCATTATAGTTCCCAGATTTTGTGATTAAATAATGATGCTAGTAATTAAATTGAAAGATCACATGTGAAAATTATGATCATCGTTTACATTTTAAATATTTATAGAATATATCAAATTTAGATGTCGAAGTAATAATTTATAATAAATCAGAACCAAAATAACCTAAAGATAATTATTTAAGCGGACACAATAACCGAAAGTTTGTTTAATTATATAGGTATAACAAAAAACATTATAAATAAAACTCTTGACCAATTAAAAGTCTTAAAATGTAAAAAAAAAGAATTACGCCATACCAGGTACGAGGCATGATACAAAATTACTTTTGATAAAAAGAGTCACCAACACTTGGTATGGACAAAATCTATGGAATGAAACAGACTAATCGAGTGGCAAATACCCTCGATTATTTAGAAAAAGGAAGTCAAATACGAAGTTATAGAAAATCACAATATTTGAAAAACAGAAATAAGATGTTAATTTCACGGAATGAAAGATTTCATGGTAGATAACATTATTAAAGACCTATTTACAACTGTCATCTCAAAAGCCCCGTAAAGGAATAACCAATTAAGCAAGCAATTTAACCAAATAAAACAGATTAAATAAATTTTCAGTAAACTAGTACCAAAAGCGGCTCTAACATGTTAATACTAGGGTCTTTCGTTGGAACTGAAATCCAATTTGTTATATCAACATATAAACAATCAATCTTTTGATTTCTGCTACGGGCTGGCATATCAAATGTATGCATCTAATTTTATTTAAATTACGTTTTATCTTTTTCAAAAAATTTTAAGATTTCTAAGCCACGTACGCATTAATAAATTTGTACGTTATTTGTGGTATTCGGCACAAAATTTTGCGTTTGCTTTTTTGTTTTTAAATTCTTCTTACGCTGAAACATGTGACTTCGACCGGGTTTACGCCTGCGTCATTTGGGCTCTGAGGTAAACATGCCAAAGATCAAGCAACCAAGGTTAACTTGCTATTTATTTAATTTATGGAAAAAACTGAGACATAGGCACGGTTAATATTCTAAAGCAATAGTTGACCAAACATAGTAGCTCTTTAAACATAGGATTTATTCTCTGTCCTTAGGCTTTTACACACATCATTTTTTCGTATAATCGACTCTATTAGTCAAATTCAAAATTTTTAAACTTACAATATACAGGGTGTCCCAAAAATAAGAGACACCGTGCGAACTGAGTATACCTTATGACCTGCAGAACAAAAATTGCTTAGAATTGTTTTCAAAAACGATTTTTAAATTTTGAAAATTTAAATTTGCTCTAAATACAATCCTGTCTACTAAATAAAAGGAATTATGTAATTTAATATGCTTATAAAAGCATGCAATATTTGTTCAGGACGTGCTTATAATAATGTTACCTATAAAAGTTCTTTGGTCCCGTTTATTTTCTTTGAAATAGCAAAACAATTTTGAATCAGCTTTCACCCTTTAATATTTAATTTTTAAACATTGCTTGCTACCAAAATTATAAGATTCTATATTGTTTTGTCTTAAATCTCAGGCATGAAATTAATACAATATGTTTTGCTTTAAAGTTTGTAACGTTTTCAATGGAGATATTCAAAAACAAAATAACCGATTTTTTTTACGTGGAGCAGTAACAATATAATTCCCTAAAAATTACTATTGTACACAAAACGAACAACTGAAAAATACATCGTTTATTTATTTATTTTGCTTTGCAAAAGTTATTTTTAAATTTTTCGCTTGCCTGTTAGATTTGTGTATATCGGAGATTGAGAAGTATTGTTCTAAAATGTGTCAGGTAAAGTAACATACAATCCTTTTAACTTTGTTTTCTTGAATAAATATGTATTTTCAGAAAGAAACACATCAAGGACAAGAAATTATTATCCGAAACGGTGCGCACGCTAGGGTTTGACTTAATACTATAATTGCTAATATTTCGAAAATAATAAATTTTGAAAAAAATTTCACAAGCAAATTTTGTTTACAGGTTATAAAGTACCCACAGTTCGCGCGGTGTTACTTATTTTTGGGACACGCTGTATACATACAGATTTATTATTCTTACAAAGTGAAAATGTAATCGTTTTAGAGATCGATAACGTTTTAAACTAAAAAAAATTATTTTAGTTGCAATCTTGACTTTTCAAAATTCTTAGCGGTATCTTTACTACCTAACCAGATACACTATTGTCAATTGAATGAGTGATCAAATAAAGCATTTAAATTAGCGTTTATTCAATTTTTGTTGAGCATACATAATATTTTCTCTACATATGTATGTACTTATGTGTATGTACACTGTTTTTAATTATAACAAAAAGAACAATATCTGAATAAATATTCAAATTAATTAAACAGTTTGTGAAAAGGCTTTAAAAAACCTACACAATTTGTGAATAATAGTTAAGTAGATCTTTTGTCTTCTCTAAAACGAAATGGTAACCCAAATAAACCTACAAAAGGTATAAATGACCTGTCAAGGTTGTCAAGTAAAGGCAGCCCGAAAATTGTCAGTTACGATGGGCGAAAACAGCAATCCATATACGGGGAGAAAGGCAGTTTGATTAAATATAGACCGGTAATAATAAACTTATTTATAAACGGTTATAAAATGGGGTTTGTAGATCTACACAACTACTGCAGTTAGGGTAACTAAGGTAATACACTCATTCTTAATTTTAAAACTTAATTAATACTAAGTGGTAACATTGAATAAGTAAAACAAATAAAATTGCTAAAGAAACGATTTCATAAAATAAACAGTGATCTAAATGCCAACAATCACAATTAAATAATTCTAAAGAATGTTGCATTGACCTTATGATAACGTAGTATAAATTAGTAATGGTCTGAGAATATCCATAAATGATTGCCTCGTAAAGCAAAGAAGAGCAACTAATTTGACCTAATTTTTATGAAAAAAAGTCGACCGCTGTTTATAGCTTGGAGCACATGTGGTTATTACATATATAAACAAATACATAAAAAAATATAAAAATTAGAAATTATGTCATCGACAATAAACAACCGCAATGAAATGCCGCCCATGACGTAAGAAATGATCTATTATAGTACGTATTACTTCAGTGATTAACACCATATGATACAGATTTTACGATACAAAGATGCACTTCATAATTGTATTTATTAAAAAAAGTCGATCAAAGTGACTTTCAAGAATGTATCAAAACTAATTTAAATATATTAGAGATAGAAAAACATTTTTTACATTATATTGTGCAATTTTCTATGCGAACCTTGAAATAGCTGAAGCCCACAGTTGGTTTTGAAATTAATTAAAAAAACCATTCAAATACTTGTAAAAAAAATTGAGAAAAATCTATTATAGGAGGAATAACGTTTAAATAATATTGATGATTCACTGATTAAATAATTTAAATGTAATACAGTTTTTTAAAACATAATTGATGGTCACAATCCATTTATAAAACCTGCTATAATACCAAGACAGGTTTGCTTAAATCCCGTCCTGTCTAAGGATTGCATTCTTTGTCTGAAATTTTTCCGATTTGAACTAGCACACTGAATTGTGTAATAATGTTTCTTAAAAATAATTTTTTTATTTAAAATTTCGATTGTTTTATTTTCTTTCTTCGAAATTGTATAAAATAAATTACAAAAATTCGGGTTTTATAGTATTTATTAGTTGAGAAACACTGAATGTCTTATTTATTCTTGACATTGCATAAATCCTTTAACTAATTATACTGTAAAGGTAAAACACTAACAATAAATACGTTACACATCAGCAGTGAAGAGAAAAATTTTTGAATTTGATATTAGTTATTTGCTATTTTTTGCCTTAAAATGGCGAAAGTAGGGAATGGTATACTGAATGTTTTTAATTTATCTAAACGTTTTCACCGAAGAAAAATATAAAAAAGGCAACATGCTCGATTCTTCTTCAATGTAGAAGATTCAATATGGGCAGTTCAATTAGTTATTCGGTTAAATTAAAAAAAAGTACTTTTCTCAATCCAAAAATTGACAAAGAACACCTCCATGTCCTCTCTCGTCATTTTGCCCCTCACCGTATGAAAACGTTTCTATTATTTTAATTGACGGCGAAAAAAACGTCCTATGGTGAAGTGGAAACGTTTTCAACGACGGTACAGGATAAGTTACAAATGCAACACATTTACAAAAAGAAGTTTTGGTTATCCAAATCACAACTATTCGCATATCAGTGAGTCAAGGGCTTGTTATGACGATATTATAGGGCATGACAAGAAAAAGAGTCACTATTAGACAAATGTGATATAAGGTAAGTGCGAGTAATAAGGCCCAGGTTGTATAACACAATCATTTTTAAGTTTCTAGTGTAGGATCTGCCATCTATCAATTGTGTCATATAGTCGACAAACGTTGGTCGGTTGTATGAAACATTTCATAGATAGCAGATCCTACACTATAAATTTAAAAATAACTGTGAAGTACAACTTGAGCCTGCTTGACATTATGACCCTTAAATTAAATCTGCTCGTACATAAATGACACAATCATAATTACTATAAACAGTTCATATCATAAATGGCAATTTATACCTTACGGTTAACAAATACGAGGTCGGTCGAACAACAATGTTTTTTCCCGAAAGTACTCACAATATTAAATTAAATCTTAAGATAAACAAGAATATTTACCAAGAATAATCAAAAATATTGAAGTTCGCTAAGTTTACATAAACTAAATCTAATTTCAATTACGACATTTACAAAATGTCTAAGTGACTTTTAGTTGGTCTCTATGAGTTTGAGTAAAAGTCTATGAGCAGCAATTAATTCGTCAATTGAAAAAATATTATAAAACCAGGATATCAATTGTCTAAATCGATTCTGACTGGTTTTAATTCAAATGTTATTAAATATATACTAAAAAAGCTGTAGCTGGTAAAATCAAATGGAACGACAAGCTACCTTTTCTAAAAACAACAGCGAATATCCGTCAGAACGAAGTGGAGGGATCAAAACTTTTTTTGCTTGCTTGCTTTATTTAAGTCTCAAACAAGACAAATAGCAACCTCAAGCTTGTATATCTCAGGACAATATAGAAAAGAGTTAACACTACGTGAAAGTGTCACGCTTTGACATTACTTATGTTAATATTCGCGTCAGAAAACAATATTCTTCGGTAAAACTTATTTGCACATTACTTAATTAATGCGGAATACCAATATTCAAAACAAAATTTTCAATCAGTTTTTCTTCTACCACAGAAACAAAATGCCTTTTCGCCTACTCAATAAAAAACAATAGAAAAAACTACGCTCAGGACGTCTTAAATGTTAAACATTTATTTTATACCAGGTGGAATTAAAGGAATAAATACGTCTACAGTGTATGTTTATCATTGTAAGCCTAAATTAGTTAACTGGGAAAAAAGAGCTAAAACTTTATTTTATTTATTCATAAATCAATTAGAGTGAAATTGCATTTAATCTTATGAAAAATTGGGCTTTGATTTTTGTAATTCTGATCACAGGGTTATTTTTGAATCAATAATAAAATATTTGAATATTCCCAGTTTCTATCTGAAGAATAATATCTGTATAATGATTAGAAGAAATGAACGTCATCTAAATTAAATGTGTACGAATATACACATGATGATTCAAAGTTTGAACTTAATGCACCATGAATGTAGGTGCTCTATCAATTTTAGTTAGTAACGTAATTGGTTATTTTCTTGCTAGGACATTTTGATTTTAGGTTCTGCCGCAAAGTGTGTCCCTATTTCTTATGCACATATCTAGTTTATTAGTGAATGCTGCACTAATACCATTACACTCTTGAATATAATAAGCAAACGTATACGATATGCTGGAAACATTAGGTGGATCTAGTCTAGCATATTTTACAGTTGAAATATGGCGTGCAGATTTTAAACATGATAGTAGTAGCACAAAAGATGAAACACTATCTGATTGCCCAAAACTGTATTGCAGTGCTAGGACTAGTAAAAAAACGCTCAACAGATCCCTACCAATGTTCTATACATGAAAAAAAATTGAACTTTGGTATCCTGAATGCTTAATTCAGAAGGCAGGCAAAATTGAGTTGACAGCCTTCGGCTCTCAGCAGGATCCAGAATTTTTCTTCCATCAACTGATAGCGGTAGATAAAACTTAAGTTAATCACTTCATTGCTAATCTGAAGCGACTATGGGTGGCATCGCTAAGGGTCACTGCCGCTCAAAAGGTTATAAAGTTAGGCAACAATCTTTTGGGGGCACAGTATTATCGGAGAATGCTATGTTTCACATCTGCATCGATTGCGTAGTAAAATTGAAGTGAAAAGGTCAGAGAAATTAGCCATTTCAAAACTGCGCTCAAGATTGTGAATTTGAATTACTTCCCTATGTCCCATATTCTCCAGATTTGTCACCTAGATCATTTTTTAAAATTGGAGCTTTCTGGTTAACTGTATACCTAAAATGACGAAGTAATGTTACCGGTTAAATAATATTGAAGGGGTTGATAAAAAAATTTTTTTTTGGATTTTCAAATGTTGAAAAAATGTTGGGTTAAGTGTAATAGTCTACAAAAGCATTATATTGAAAAAATGTAATTATGTTATTGATGATGTCATTCGTCCTCGTTATAAACAATCTAATAGGCGGCGTGTGCTCAAGATTATTATAAATTAAAAATTATTTTCTGCTTACTTTGACTCAAAGAAATATTTTGGCTGCATATTAAAAAAAATGTTATTCAGGGACGGGGTTACTTAAATCCACTACAGCAGTTAACTTCTCCGTTCTAGATTTTGGAAGATGGTTTTTCATTATCTTTCGTTGTCACAATTTCATTTTAATTTTTTGTTTTTGTTTTTGGTGCTTTTTGTCAAAATTGCAATCGCTTTATTTTCTACTTCTGAGGAGTATTTTTGATGAAATTTATTATTGAAATGCCTTGGTGGTGCCAGATTTGCTATATGTTAATTCTAATATTAGTTGTGTGAAAGTAGCGTAAACGTAAGTACCTATTATGAAGGGAGTATGTGGGATTTTGCATTCTAAAAGGAGCACGGGTGCTTCCTAATTCAGGTAGTCCCATGCGGAACTGTTGATTTTTACAAGAAGTGACTTTTCGACGGGATCCATTCCTAATTGGGTTCATCTGAATCGGCTCCAAAGCTCCATCGCCTCTTTTATTGATGATTAAGTACGCAAAGAAAACTGCTTCATTGGTTACTCAATGAGGCAACTTCTGTTTCTGTTGTATTTAAGTCTACCGGGTCGGCTCCAAAGTTCCATCGCATCTTTTATTAATGATTAAGTTCGCTAAAAGAACGGCCTCATTGGTTACTCAATCAGGCGACTTCTGCTTTTGTTGTATTTTGATTTAGCGTATTAAATTTAAATTCGGTAACAAGAATAAGAAATACGGAGAGAAAAAGAATGGAATTGACGGTAACTGTAGTAAACATAAGCCTCTGACAGAATACTTGAATGAAGAGGTGCTTCTCACTCAATCTAATGGAATTCAGAAATCAGCATGAAGGAACCGTGATAATCTTTCTGTTTATACATTCATTAGAAATACTGAATTCAGGCCGCATGCATAGGTACCGTGGAAAACGTCTGTGAATTTGACACCCTATTTTTCAAAAACTATTTTTTCAAAGGTCCAGATACACCCCTGGCAGTTCTAGAGTTCTCTACGGGTTTGTAAAATAGTTATATTCAATTAAATCATTGAATAAACTGTTTAATCTTCAGGGTGATAACTTCACAAAATGAAACCCCTAAATCAGCATCGGAAATAATCAATTTTGCCACTAAGATTTTTTTAGCACTCTTGAGATGCTACCCAGAACTCTCGCCTGAATTGCCAGAGCAAATAAAAATGAAACCTTTCACAACTTAAACAAAAAGTATTAAACGTCATTGGTGAAACTCGTGAGGTGCCGTAAATTGTCGCAATTTCGAGCAAAATTTTTATTTGAAGGTTTTCGATTTACCATGTATTGGTTTTGACGTTTCGAATATTAAGAAAATTATTGACAGAATTCTTGAGGTGTTACCGGGAACACTACTAAAATCACCGGGATTCCGAGCAGGATTTTTGTAGTATCCATCGGAACTTTGAATAGTTTTAATCTGCTAACTGGAAAATAGCTTGAATTCTTTGAATATTAGTTACAACATTGGACTATTTTGAATTATTACCAGAATTCGTGAGGCGCTATCCAGAATTTGTAATAATAAAAATTCTGTATATAAAAATCTGGAGAATTTTCTATACATTTATTTTAAAAACTGCAAAGTACATATCAAGGTTGCTAGAATAAAATTGCTAGGTTAGTGGATTGAAAACCTTCAAAATTAAGATAGGTAAAATTTGATCGGATTCTGGGTGATTTTATAGGTGTTCTGAATAGCACCCTTTCTCATCTAGCAGTAACTTTAATAGTCAAAAGGATAAGTTCTCACGATTTTTGTGTTGGCCAATCGAAACCCTTACAAGTTTCTATCGAACATTTTTCTTATAGTCTCAGCGATATATGGAAGTTCTATCAATGTTTCTTAATATTCGAAACGTTAAAATCGATATTTAAGGAGTTTTTGCAGATCAAAATTCTTACAAGTCCCGATGAGTAAATATTTTACTAGGAATCCCGGCGATTTTTAGGAGCTTTGGAAAACACCTCACGAGTTCTAACAATAACTCTTAATACTCCATTTAAAGGGCTCTGGTGATTTTTCGGTTTCTTCGGATCCGAATCCCGGCGATTTTAAAGGAATTCTGGATAGCACATCACAAGTTTTAGCAATGACTGAAGACTTAAATCTTTAAAACGAATATTTAGTGTTTTCACGATTTTTCAATTGGCAGATAGAAATCCGCTCGATGAGCAAAAATTTTGCTCAGAATCCTTAAGATTTTATAGCAGTTTTGGAAAGCAACTCACGATTTCTGGCAATAACTTTTAATACTGGAAACGTTAAGATTTAAAGAACTCTTACTACTCTTCGGTTGACATATCGAAACCCTTACAAGTCCCGATGGGTAAATAGTTTACTCGAAATCCCGGCGATTGTATAGATTTGGAAAACACCTCCTGAGTTCTGGGAGTAACTTATAATACTCGAAACGATAATACCAATACTTAACGAAGTTCGGTTGGTAAAGTACCGGTAGGTAAATATTTCGATCCAAATCCCGGCTACTTTATAGGAATTCTGGTTAGGACCTCACGAGTTCTAGCAGTAACTCAAAATACTTGAAACGTCAAAATCAATATTTAGAGTTCGCTGAATTTTTCGGTTGGCAAAGCGAAATCCTCGCAAGTCCCGATGAGTTCCGGCGATTTTGTAGAAGTTCTAAATAGCAGCTCACGAGTTGTGGCAATAAGTCTTAATGCTCGAAACACTAGACCGATATGTAAAGAGCTCTGGCGATTTTTATGTTGGCAGATCCTTACAAGTCATGATGAGTAAATATTTCGATTCAAATCTTCGCGATTTTATGGGGGGCACGGTAGCATCGCACAAATTTTGGCAATGGCTGAATGCCTGGAACGTTAAAATCAATATTTTTCGGTTGGCAAATCGAAATCCTCCACGAGTTCTGGCAATAACTCTTAATACCGATGTTTAGAGTTCTTCCGATTTTTCGTATGGATTAGAATTTTTCAGTTCGGATAATTCTAGTCAGAGTTTTGAATAGCACCTCAGGAATTATAAAAGGCAAAATGGCAAAATTAATTAATTCATGGGTAATTTAGATTTGATTTTGTGTAGTTAGCAGCCCCAAGATTTAGTTTGATGGTTTAATTCGCGGAACTATTTTGGAAACTCGCAGTAAATTTTCGAACACTATATGGTGCACTTGGAACTTTAAAAAATGGAAAAACTGTGGTTTTCCATAAACGTTACCGGGTGTTGCTGAAACCCTTCTTCAGTCAAGAATGGATAGG
>JAHWXV010200689.1:0-10241 GCA_024586415.1 Phrixothrix hirtus | reverse complement strand
ATCAGATCATATTTTTAAGATAGAAGCTAATTTAAGTTTATATGTATCCATATATGTAGTACTGCTACTCATCAAAAAAACAAGACGAATGAAAAAAAAACATTTATTGTACAATAAATACTTACAAAAATTATTATGAAAGCTATCTGCCATAAACCTTAACCTAACCTGTATTACAGAAAAAAGTTGTTATTCAGTCTCATTTAAAAACTTCCATTTGTATGATTTTCTTGCAAAGGATTTAAAAGAACGATCCCTTTTAAGACACTAGCAGTAATCGGCCATCATGTGAGTGTCCCATCTTCCCTGGTATCTCGCTTCCATAGTTTTTATATCCTACTGGAATCGTTCCCCCTGTTCGTCACTATGGTTACCAAGATTTTCTGGGAAACGGTTTAAATAATTGCAAAGGTAATAAATATTAATGCTCATATGACAGCCGTGTTTATTAAAATTGTTGAGCATGTCTTCCACTATATCCTGATAATTTTTCGATTTATTGTTTTCAAGAAAATTTTGTACAACTTTAACAAAAGAGGACGGACCATGCATTAGATTCAATTTCAGTCATAAATTCTGTAAAATGCGAATCTTTTATAAGTTGCGTTATCTGAGATCCATTAAATATTCCGACTTTCAATTGTACAGGGATTTTACTGGACAAGTATTCAAAACAAGGACCATTCTAATCTAAAGCCTTCACAAATTGTTTATAAGTCCTAGTTTAATATACAAGGGAGGAAATATGATTTGCTCTCGTTCGACCAACGCTTCGTTAATTACATTAGCTTGTCCTTGAACTTGAGCATCTCTAGAAGGCCAGTTTCTTCTAATCCAATGTTGATCTTTAACCTTGCTATCCCAAAGCCACAGTAAACAAGGATACTTTGTGTAGTCACATTGCTGTCCCACAGGAAAGTTCATCATTTTCAAATCAACGCAGATAACCCACTGATGTTTCATACTTGATATTTCTTAGCACTAGCGATATTTTTTTATATTCCTCTTTCATTTTTGTAGAATTACGAATCGGTATACTTCCATACTTGTTACCATTATGTAGAACACACTTTAAACTGCGTTTGGAACTGTTGATACTCTTGGTACTCTGGTATGCTCATTTTTTCTAATAGTCCTTTAATATCGTTATAAAAAAACCATGCTATCTTCCAACAAATTAATTAGATGTTATTAGAAGGCCACTAATGTTGGAATTTGTGAAGTTTTATGATAAGTATATTGCAGTTATATTTGTAGATTTTACAGAATTATAACATGTTTACACTTTTAATGAATATGTTGTATCTCGAAAACTAGAGCTGATACGATGGAAAGCTATATATTTTTGAAATCAGCGTATCGAAAATAACCAAAATCAGTTGTTTTTTCCCTGCAGCAAGACAAAAATTTTTTTTGTTGAAGTGTGTTGTCTATCTAAAATAATTGCTAAAGCGCTATCAATGAAAATCCTTAAAATAATCTTGCCAATGCCAAATCAACAAAACAATTGTTTTCACAATTAAAATATCCTTCACCTGATATCTATAAATCTAATCTAAATTATAAAGTCAATTGTATAAATGTAACTAATTTTACATCTACCAGATATTCCAATCGCTTAAAAATCTTAAACTACAGCACCTGAATAGCTGTACATACACGGAAAAATTTATTGGGAACGATAAATTACACCAAATAATCGTCATTCAAATTGTTAAGAAAAATCATAAAGACAAATCTTATTGAAGATATTGACACGAAGTTTTATTCAAGGGAATAATTGTAAAACATTTATCTGACTGTTTATTCGTTACGTATATGCTGTTCTTTCTCATTTAACGATAAATCGCTCAAATCTATCGATAGATCTTTTCGTATATATACAGCTAATAACATCAGACACAACTAATCAAAGACTGTTCTCTCAAACACGTTATTGATACATATTTTATCCACATAATGGCGCTCACGATTGTTTCCAAACTAACGATAATTTCTATACCTTTTACAATGACAGATGGTATACACATGTTTATAACACTTTGCATTTTTTAATTAAATTTTAACAATTGTGTGTTGTTGGACTTTTATTATTTATAGTAATTAAAAGTAATGGTTTTTCACAAATATTTTCTATAATTTAAATAAATTATGGTTATTTCTTCATAAATTTACTTTTTGTACAAGTTAATCCTGACTGTAATTAATAGCTTATAATACACCTAACAAATATTAAAAACATTTCATTATTTTAGTTTGTTAGTTGTAGAAGGATTAAGTAGTTTAGTCGAAATATTAGAAATGTAATATAATTTAAATTAATAAAAAGATTTCGTTTTCTTAGTCTCAAAAAAACATTGAACTTCCATCTTATCGAGAAGTACCATGTTTTTCAGATTGCACGAAATTATTCCATTAAAAATAATTTAGTTATTTAAATTATTAGTCGAGAAATTGTCGTTTGTAAAATGGTTTGTAATAAATACCGATTTTTGTTTTTTACAAAATACAAAAATGATTAAAGCAATTCATAACTAATATGATTTTAGTTAAAGTAGTTATAATTTCAGTAAAATGTCTTCAAAATTTAGATTAACTCAGGAAGAGTTAGAACGAGAAAATGAAAACATTATGAATGGGAAAATGAGCGACTTCGATTAATTTGACGAAGACGTCGGGTATGAATCCGACGAAAACGAGGAAGATAGTTTAGAAGGGAAGAAGATCGATTCGGCCAACGATGGCAACGCAGTAGAGGGTTCGATTTTGATGACACATTATCTGAAGAACATTCCATAGCGGAACATCACTTTCTACACTTTTCTTAAACAAAATTTTGGGTGTAATTGTTGAATATGATAACCAAGAAATATTAAAAGAATCAGAACATTCTGCTTCATGTTCGGCATATACTTCTAACCAAAACAGGGTCATTGGAATTTTTACTAGTTTTAATACTCTCAACTTTCAAGAAATGTAATCATTTGAACGGAAGGCAAATATTTGACTCGAATATATCTAGTTTGTTTTACAGGGCGTGTTTGAGCTGTGGACTTTCCATGTTCTTGGTAAATCATCGCAAGTTTGATGGTAAATCAACCACAGAGGAAAGAAGCTAGTTGACTCTTTCTCATATAACCGCGAAATATAGCACCTTTCTATTGAAACGTGCGGAAACTTGTACATTTTATTTTTCCATTGACAAGCGACTTCTAGCGTTTCGGTGCACTTATCCGTCTAAAATGAATATGCCCAACACCTTTCTGAGTTATTAAGATTGTTATGTTGTGTGATGCTTATTTAGGGAAAGGAGCCAGTACGAAAGGTTTACCTCTTGCAAATTATAATGTAAAAGAATTAACAAAACCGGTATACGTAAGTAGTAGAAACGTGACAACGGATAACTGATTCAGCTGAGTTGAACTAGTGGATGAGCCACAACAGAAAAGAAATTTCAAAGAAGCTAGTCGAATTTAAGGGCAGAAATAGGAATACTTTAATAGTTTCTTTGACCAAATAAATATTATAAGTTTCATCTAAAATATATCAATTATGTATCTTAATTTCTACTACGAGATCTTAAAAGTTTCACAGAAATCGGTGCAGTAAATTTTGACTTCCTACCGGGGGTGCAGTGTTATAGTGTTGAGGTGGATTTTTCATCTATTTAAGCATAACGTAAAATTATCATTTTAACCGCAATACAACAAAATGAAACTTTCTCATGTAATGTTTTTATAATGGTAATAAATAATAAAGTATAATGCGTTAAATGTAAAATTTCAAAATCCATTTTTACTCCTTATATAAATAACAATACAAAAAACATTGAAACCCATAACTCTTATTTTGATGTACGGAATTTCCATAAAAGTTTTTGTCAATTCTAGTACGAGGTTACCAGATAACCGCTAAATTGGAGTCGGAATGATGGTTTGACTAAGATTTGAAAATAATTTTAAAGGTAAGGTAAAAGTGTGCAATAAAATAGATATAGTGTCAGTTTACAATATTTTTCTACGAGCTTTAGTTTAAGACTTATTTAGCGAAAAATAAAAAACGCGACGCTTTAAGGATAATTTTCACCCCTTAAACGGGCTTTGTAGCAAATATAAAAAAATATATGTCCTTTATTTTTACCTGAAGGATTTATATCTAAAATTTTATCAAAATCGCGCAGTTCATTCGATGGACTGATTATGAAGGTATTGCGTCGTGATCTTCATAAGGCTATTTGCAATAATTTCAAAACAACTGAACGAAAAGAAAATACTGCTTCATTGGAAAAGAAATAAACGACTTGTTTTTATTATTCAAGTTGTTTAAGACACATAACGACTACTTACTGCACTTAAGTGCCAATGCGCAATTTGTGGTGAACATACATTTACTAAATTTATTTAACTAAATATATAGAATAAAGAAATAAACCTTTAATCCAAAAAAAAACAGCTCGGAAATTATTATATTATTTGCACTGAATAATGGCATTCTCATTTCCTTTTTTCATTATTACATCATAAAATATGTAAAGAATGTATTTACATTAACTTCCCTTAATTAAAATAGAACATAAAGGTACATTTTGACATTTATTTAGACTTGTAAAAATTTTGATTGTCTACTAACAACGTAGAGTGAAAACTATAGCATTCTAGGGCTGATGCGTAAAAGAAAGTTCATTTAACTTAACGCAAATGCAAATGTTAATTGATATTTAATAATTATAAAGGCATTTTCCATCAGACAAACTATAGTTTGTAAGATGACTACCGAATCCGACACTTTCCTTCCTCTCAATGAAATAAGCTACATTTAATTATTACGTTTACAGTCAAAAAACAACATAATGTGCAAATGTAGGGAAATGTTAATTTATGCGTAGACAATTAACGGAAGACAACTCAGACTGTAAAATACAAAAGAAATAAAGAACTGGTAAGCTTCCTACGACAATACAATCAAGAAGTCTGAGTTTGATACTCAAATTAATCACCGTATAAATTTAAGTAATATAAAGTAGATAAAAACTTGTATAGTTGAACATAAATTAGCATTTAATCAAATAAACGACACCCGCTTTGTTTCAAACCGAAATTAAAACTAAAAAAATCTGGTATGATACTTGAGTTTCCCTTACGTATATGCAAATAATGGCCACAACTGATTAAACTATTATTTATCTTTATTTTGGGAACGATAATTGCAACGGTTACCCACCCATATTACTGAACACACAAAATGCTGCTTAACTTGGGAGATTTTCCTCGATAACCCGTTTCAACAAATTTTCTCAGAGAAACTGATTGTTTCGCATAAAAGAGTATCAAAGGTGCAAGGACCGTAGCAAATTTTAAATAAATTTTTATAGCCGTTTTCGTGAAAATCTAAAACACTTAAAAATCGATAGAATAAAGCCGTACTTGCGGTTATTAAATTTTAACTAAATTCTTGTCATCTAATGTACAAGATGTAGGAAACCCAAATATAAAATTTCATTCCTATATCGTTTAGTTTTTGAGATATGTTGCTCGCAATTAATATTTCAAGCACTTTCGGTAACTCGATTTTCTGAAATTGTAAGCGCGCCTAAAATTCCTGTAATATTTGTTATTTATTTGGAAACACCCGGTATACATATATAAGTGAATTATTAATAAAACCTAATTGGTGAATTACCAATACCGTTTCTATGTCAAAATTATTCAAAAACCCCAGCTCACGTTTTGTAAAACATAGGGACTTTTTCTTAAAAATAATACATTAGCTTTCCCGTGAGAATGTTTATTCTTCTAAAAAATAAATGTTAACCACCGATTCCCTTTCCTCTGCAATTTCAAGGAGAAAACTTCCATTAGAGGCAGTAGAGTCTTGAACGTAACGGAAGGAAATAATATCCTTTAGTGTACGTGCCAAAAGTAAGTTTGAGGAAATAATTGACGAGTTACCCTCTTGTATAGTTATGTATTGGAGGCCGAATCAGTGAAAATTCGACCTAACATTAAAGGCGAATTATGTTTGGGGTCAACATCGATTACCTGTCTGATTCATTAGTAAAGGCTAGGATCTGACGAGGAAGTACGTAAAGGTACAAAAGAATCCGCAAACAAAGACCGCACTTTTTCTTTGGAGGCGCAGATAACGCAGATTTCAAGTAAGTGATATCCTTTTGATCATTTTATTCCGCCCCACAAATCACTGAACTTCTCTGGGGAATTCGACAATCAATTCCCATTATTGGTTTTGAAATAGGGCCCTTTACCGTCCCATTTCCGAAGTCTGACCGTCAAAACAATTAAGGTAAAGTGGAGCCTATAAATCACGACGTTTCCCCGAGTTTTGACGTTTGCAAATCATTTCCGAATTTTTGCTAAATTAATTTCATTGTAGACGTGGGATCCCCTATCTCCACTGTGATGGTCGGAGCAAACTAGCTAATTCAGGAAAATTAACATCTCTAACAATCTTTGGAGCACAAGTAGCACTCCAGCTCGTTATAAAATGTATTAGAGAAACCGCCCAGTTCTTATAAAACGTAATTAAGCAGCTAAGAAATATATGTAGTTTTAAAAAGATCGTTAGAACCAATTTCAAGAAAATCGTGTAAAACGAAAAATTCGGAAAATAACCAAAAACAACAGAAATAAAGTGGTATTTCCAGTTATTCCGTTTGAACCGAATTCCTGATTTTACATAAAAAGGTAATTGTGATCTCAAATATAGATTTTCAATTAGCTAGAACTTTTAGTTTCATGGTTATTTCATTCAGACTTAACGGTAAAGGTTCTTCCGGTTCCTCGATGTACGGAAAATTTTCTAAGAAACCTCTTAGATTATATGAAAGGGCATTAAATCTAAAAAATCGTTAGAATTGATTTCTAGAGAATTACGAAAACCATAAAATAGCAGAAGTAAAGTGGCAATTCCGATTATGTTATTGTGTTTAAGTACACTAAACCTTGGTCAACCGTCGTATATTTCTACCAATAGAAATTTTAAAAACGCAAAGTGAATTATGACTTTTTTTAATGTACATCTATTTGAATGGTAAGTATCCACTTCAATTTCAAAACTATTTATCTTAACAAAATGTTTCCTAAATTGGCAAATTTGTGAAATTCATGTTGTTGGGTTTAAGTACACTAAAAGTTAGTGTCCTCTTGCATTTTCCAACGAAATTCTGCATGTTTAGACATAAAAAGTTGCTTTATTCCAAGCGACACTCAGATCAAATGGCAAGTGGGAGTTTCAAATCTTTAATCAAATCGATCTGGATTTAAAACTATACATTACATAGTCATTGGTATAACGACTTCAAACTAATCCCGCTTAACATTTTTTTTGTGAAATACGTCTAAGAACGTTCACCTAACATACTATAATCAAATTTTTGGCGATTTTGCATACAAATAAATTATAATTATTGATTGTGTGAAATTGCAACATACTGTCGATTGCACTATTCAAATTATAAGTATAAATCCTAAAACAAATTTTAAAACGACTTCGCAAGTGAGAAATATGGAAATGGACGACCTGCAACGAGTTTTTTTACCAGAAATGTTATTAAACCAAATCGCAAATAAAGATGTGGTCGATTTCATCACAGAACATCAAAAATTAACATTGTCAAACATCGTCGTCGTAGTTTTTTAATTCTAACGATGAAGTAAAATAAGAGAACGGAGTAAATCAAAGAATTACTCTAATTTTAAAAAGCAACAAAAAACGGCGGCAAAACATTCACATTTCAAATTTTGCAAATTTGAAGAGTAAATCATGTGTATTAAAATATTTTTCAATAAATTGTGCAAACTTTTAAGTTAACGAGAAATGCGTGCGCATGTGGATTGTTAATTAGTATAACATTCAATAGGCGAAAATCGGCATCTGTTTCGTTTCACTTCTTTACCGAGAAAGCTGTTGATATCCTTTCTTCTTGGCAGGGGGCCTTGTATCAGTTTAAAAACACATGTGTGTGTTCTTTTCAACATTTCTTCCAAACCCTTCGATTTCATTTGTTATTGGATTTTTATAATTATGTTTAAAAATGTGTAATTAAGTAATTTTTAATTAGGTTGTAGTCTTGCTATTTCAAGAAATCAATTAATTTGATTACAATTTTGTCTTAAACGTTTTATTTGAATTCAAATTAGATATTTAAAATGTCTAATACATTTTCAAAAAACAATTTAAAAGTGTCAATAATTGTATAAAATTAGGCGATTCAGGAGGAGCAAAAAGGAATGATAATTATGATAACATTGTAGAACTTGCTGAAAAATCATTATTAACAATTAAACGTTCTTATAATTTAATTATTGATAAAAAGTGTGCACAGCATAAAAATAGTCAGGATCAATATGCAACAAAATTTATTAATTAGACAAGGGTAACTATTATTTGTTTGTATTTGTGGCTGAGAGTTCCGGATGCGGAATTTCCCTTGGCTCTTTTGGACTAGAACTGCAATATATACATTTCGCCATACCGATCAGAATTTTGCCGAATCTGGATGAGTTCCACCGCCAGTAGGAATTTTTAACGTACCAAACATCACATTGACACGTGACCTACGACTTTACTTCTTATCCGAGAAGAAGGCATGTTTTTTAAATTTTTCTCCGCTGAAATATTTACCGGCCTCAATCGGGTATGAACCCACGTACCTTGGGTGCAGAGACAAAGATGCTAACCACTACATCAGTAGAGGCCGGTAGGGCAACTATAAAACTCGTAAAAAACTACACCAACGTAATTGCAAGATATCTAGATATCTAGAAAGCCTTTTAGCAAATCTTTGTCGATATGTAGTGTTATTTCAGAATATTAATTTAAACGGACAACATAGTAATAGCAGTGCTGCTGCTACTGCATCTATAATTGTTTAGTCAGATCTTCAATCATCTGTTTTAGCAGAATTCGTAGTGGTCATAATAAATTTAATCCACAAAAACTTTGAACAATTTCTTGCTGACTGCTATTACTTATTTTAATTTAGAATTTGTAAAGAAGCAAACAAGAAACCAAACCAGTTATTTAAAATCAATGCCACTTTAATGGCCAAATGTCTAGCGTTGTTGTAACTACCAATTCTAACGGTAATAATAATAATAATAACGCTACCCCCGCAGCCGCTGCTGTAGGAACAGAAGAAGTGTTAGGTGATATCTTTGAAACATTTACTTTTAGTACAAAAAATTTTATATTAATGCGCGCGGACATATTCGATTAATCGAATGGTTTAAAATATTTATAATCAATTCCATCTTAAACAAATCGGCAAAGCTTGAATTCAAATGATAAAATTAGGCGATTTCGTCAATAATTTCGTTATAAATAAATTTTAACAATTGTAAAACGTTATTCAAACATTTAAATTGTTGCGGACCTATTAATTCATATATTGAATTACGCCAATCAATAACAACCAAACGTTCATGTATTAATGTGCGAAACAATGACGAAAATTGATTCTTTTGGACAATAGTATCTATTTTTTTTTAGTTCATGAAATTACACATCATGTAACTAAATATTAGCATTAGCGGTCCTGTTAGTATAAATTCGGGTCAATTCCAACAATTTTTTTAAAAAGCCCAATAATGCTATTAAACAAAAAATCGTCATAACTATTGTGTTTCTCCATTAATTCTGACTCGCGAAC
The DNA here is from genome assembly GCA_024586415.1 of Phrixothrix hirtus. Classification (NCBI taxonomy): domain Eukaryota; kingdom Metazoa; phylum Arthropoda; class Insecta; order Coleoptera; family Phengodidae; genus Phrixothrix; species Phrixothrix hirtus. The sequence goes on along the minus strand of JAHWXV010200689.1, from coordinate 574 downwards.
AGAAAGACGGACATGTAAATCTACTGTTGATTAACGAAGAATATAAAAAATATATTGCTTCTGCTATGTATACGGTAGCTAACAGGTGTGCTCGGCAGCCTCGTTCTGAATTGGGGGCGGGTGTTAGATACGATTATTAATAAGTAAACAATTACGTGTTCTAACATTAGAAATTTAAATAAACTATCATTTAGTTTAAATTTCTAAATAAATTTTGTTGTAATATAAAATAACCAGTAATATTAAGTTTTAAACTAAGTTTCACAGATTATAAAAAATTTATAAGTTTACAAGGTTCAAAGTGTCCGTAATAAACAAATGGCACGTGAGTTTTAAAATTTGTGTAAAAAAATAAAACTTCAAAGCATTGGGATGTAAAATAGAATTATGCAATAAACATTTTACATAAAACCTCTTAGAGCAAAGAAACCGCCAAGAAAAGTACTATTTGCCGGTAATAAAAAGAAACCGGGACCTAAGCTGTAAAATGCAAAGGAAAAAACCTCGATTTGAACAGAAATTTAACGTTCGTTATTTCAAACATGAAACCAAAAATTTTGAAATCTGGAATCAG
>JAHWXV010200683.1:0-12363 GCA_024586415.1 Phrixothrix hirtus | reverse complement strand
TCCTACCCTTAGAAGTAGTTCTACTAGAGGAAGTCGTCCGTGCCAAGCTGCGTGGTGTAGTGGTACACTTCCGTCTTTATTGCGAAATCCAGGGTTGGCTTTTTTATCAATAAGGAACTGCGCCACCTCCAATTGACCATTGCCAACTGCCGATACTAAAGGCGTATCTCTGTTATTATTAAGTTCATCTACGTTTTGTCCTACGTTTAGAAGTAGTTCTACCAGAGGAAGTCGTCCGTGCCAAGCTGCATGGTGTAGTGGTGTACTTCCGTCCTTATTGCGAAGTCCAGGGTTGGCTTTTTTATCAATAAGGAACTTCGCCACCTCCAACTGACCGTTGGTAACTGCCGATACTAAAGGCGTCTCTCTTTGATTATTCAGTTGATCCACTCCTTGACCTAGGCTTAGGAGTAGTTCCACCAGAGGAATTCGTCCGTGCCAAGCTGCATGGTGTGCTTCCGTCCTTATTCCTAGCTCCAGGATTTGCTTTTCTTGCTATAAGAAACTTTGCCACTTCCAACTGTCCAAAGGCAACTGCTGACACTAGAGGTGTGTCGCCATTGTTGTTTTGGTAATCTACATTCAAATCAACAGTATATAATCTTTCTATTATGTTTAAGTATCCCAATGATGCAGCTAAATGAAGAGGAGTGTTTCCGTGTTTATCCCTAATAGATGTAGTTGCTTGTCTTGATAATAAGAAATTTATCATGGTTATATCATTTTTTAAAACTGCCAAATGCAAAGGTGCTTCGCCGTTGCTGTTAATTAGGTTTACACTGGTGCCAGAATGATCAAATTTAAGGTGTCTTTTAAATAATTTTTTGACATTCTGGTTAAGTTTGAATACACGAGTTATTAGTGTATTCCAGAATAAAAATGCGTTTGCACTGCTATGTTTAATATTAATACACACGCCATCGCGGGAGTTTAAGTTTTCTGTGCATTCATCACCCATGGAATTGTTCTGCTGAATAACATGTTTATTGGTAAAGTCTAAAATAAAATTCCTTCAATTATGTATAAAATGTACTTAAAGTTTTTACAAACCTTTCAAATTCGCTTTTCTGTCAACATTTTGCGCAAATATTACACAAACATGGATTTGCACTAACACTAGAGCTATCGCTGTGGTATGCATTTGATATACATGTGTATTTTAAAACATTAAGGAAATTTGTAAGTGATATTATAAATAGTGATCTAGTTTTTAAAGCGTTGTGGGTATTTCTCTTGAATCCGGATGACCTCGATTTTGAACTTAAGATAAATTTGTTTTTACAAATTAGTACGAGTTCAAGAGAAGATAAACCATATTTTATTATCGACCTCGATCATGTAGGATTATCTACATATGCATGTATATTTTTATGCATTTACGTAATTGGGATATTTGTTTCAAATATCATCATCGAGTTTGTTGATACCCAGATAATAAAATAAAAATAAAACATTCAATTTTAATAAGAACTACTAAAAACAATAAAAGGTCAGTGATAGAACAATCTTATCATGACTGCAACTAGCTAAGATTCGAATGTTTAATACGGGTTAGTTTTGATTAAAGACATGTGACGTTTCATCTATTTAGCAGCTTTTTGTACTTTTGTAATTGTACTTGTTATTATGGCTCCCGTGGAAGTATTAGTAGACGTCGATTTTGTCTGTGGATTAGCAGATGGAAACTCGTTATTAGCATTTCATTTATACGGGTCAAGATACTCTAATAGATGTTTACTTTATAATCAAATGTTTGCAAGATTTATCAACATTTACGAGAAATGAGAAGCGTGGAAATTTAAAAGTAAAGGAAAGAGTTAATGTTAGACTAGTGGAATTAGAAGAGGCAGTTTTGAATGAAATTGAAGAAGATCCAACAATTAGCCTCACGCTGTTGTTGAGACGAGTCATCAAAGGCGCATTCTCCAGCAATATTTGAACTGGAATTGTAAGTAATCAATTAGTGGGAACTTTTTCTTCCAAACAGGCCAACAGGAAACGAATACCTTCAACTCTTACGAAAAGAAGTGGAAAGCGTTTTTGACAAATCCCACCACAGCAAAGGCTAAATACTTTTTTTGTGCATGACGGGGTTCCAACAAATCTTTACAAAGGAACGAAGGAATATTTAAGTTAAATATTCGACAGTAATTGGATTGAGCGAGATACATCTGTGCCATGACCGCACCTTATTCACCAGATTTAAATCCTCTAAATCTTTGTATACGGGGATATTTAAATTTATTAGTTTATTTGGAATCTATTTTAGACGTGGAACACTTTCGGAAGAAAATTAAAAACCCTAATAACTATGTCAGACAGGATGCTGGTATTTTTGAACGTAAAAGAAGTTCTTTTAAGAGAAGAATTCGTGCTTGTGTTCAAACAAATTGTGGGCACAATGAATACTCTTTAGTTAATAAAATACAATTTCATTTTCACAATAAATATTATCGACTAATTTTTGTTCGTGTATTGTGAATTTATTATTTTAATTTTTAAATAAATGTTTTATGTTGAAAACTTTGCATTTGAGACTACGTTTATTAGGTATTTTTGCTTATTTTTGATAAAAAACACACCTATAAATTATTACTTAATTATGGACGAACACCCTGTATGCAACAACTATCTCCATAAACAATAAGTTAAGTATTAATAAAAAAGGCTCATATACAACATACGCAAATTATACACCATAATCAGTAAAAGTAGTAATAAAGTCAAAACAATATATAATAACTAATAAAACAAGGTAGGCGACCACCGGTTGATTTGGACTTACTGGAGTGGCCGGATTTAACTCACTTTTCTTGTTACCTGATCATCTTTTTATTGCTGTCCTAGTTGCATCGCTCTTATTGATTGGTAAATGACAATTGCCAATAGGAACTTAACTTCTTCCGATGTATATTTCAGCGGTTTTGTTAGCGATATGTCGGTAAGGTGTCTTCTAGTTTATCCTCAAGGTTACCGGAAGCCCGACGGTAATGAGGTTTTGGTGCTAGGAGTAATCCGGGTCGGCGGTTCACGAAACGAATGCAGAATGCGGGAAAGGGCGCAAACTGCACCGGGAGATTAAACCAATGGAGTCGTAGCTACTTTCTTACGATGTTCGTCTCTTTGGCGATGAGCGTTTTTCGATCGGAGTTGCTACCTTACTTTGAAACATAGGAGCCTATAAATATTCTTTTGCCTCATGTAGGTTTTGTAGGTGTTAATGAACGTGCATCAATGGCACCCGCAGATACTGACTTGGAGTCTAGAATCCAAGCTGCGCCTTACCTCCGGCCTCTATTTAAATGTCATCATGAACATCGCACCTAAATAGGAGAGACTGTTGCAAGATGTAACTCCGCGTCCAAAGACATCTACGTACGTTACTTCCAGATTAGTATAACTTTTTTGAAGTAATCTGGTTATCGAAACAAGATTGTTTGAGTCTTGAAGGGGTTGGGACGGATTCGCCATCATCGAAATCACGTTTCGCCTCTGCACAGATCTGTGGAAAGTTGGTTCAATCGTGTGAGATATTTACAATTTACGGCCCAGACATCTGTTTTGCCGTCACATTGTACGTACTGAAATGTGAGATACCATGGCAGTAACGTATGAATACGAATGCGGCCAGTATCGATCTCTTTCACATTCCTGTGGGTGGAGTAGGTTTGTGAAAAAAATTCCAACCTATATTGGCTGGAGCTCTTCTAGGATGCTTTCGCATCAGACGAAGTTAAAAAGCACGTTCTATGTCTAAAATATTGATTGTTGAGAGCTAGAAAGGCACGGAAATTGAGTATAAAAGTTAGGTTTTGATAGTTTCTTTAAAGGCGGTAACAGTATTGATGGTTGAGGAGTATTCGGTGAGTGTTACTAGAAATTGTCAAATGTCTTTCCGAGGACTTTAAGATTTCTAATAGGTCTGTAGAAGGTAGTCTTTCGGTTTCTTTCGGAGTTTTAGAATCATATTGATTTCGGAGATTTTTCAAGCTACCGCGTAATATCCTGCAATTAAACGTAGATTAGAGATAACGGCCAGGTAGGCGAAAGCTTGCGATGATAGGTGCCGTCTTACATTTTTTGAAGCGGAAGTAGGGATATTTTTGACGTGTTGGGGTGATTGTTGACATCCATGAGAAAATTAACATAATATTAGGTACCCGCTTGTGACTAGTGAACACGTTCCAGTACGTCAGTAAAGGTATTAATGACTTGTTATGGGTGAGTGGTACATTTGTTATTGTGTTGAAGTTCGATTACGGTTCGGATCTTCCGCCCTGTGTGGGCTTTAGGTTTGTTTCAGACTTTCTTGCCATCCCGGTAGACCAGCATTGAATAAATGTTGTTCCAGGGATTTTCTTATGGCGTCTAGTGAGTAGACGGATTGTAATATTAAGGTGACTACATTCGGTTTAGGTAGCAAAATGCAAAAACGTTATTAATGAGTAATGTTGAACAACTATGGTTGTTTTTTAGATTATACGGTATTCCGAGAAACGCAAGTGGCTATTGGTATTTGGTATTTCATTGTGCTGTAGTAGGGACCGTTTTGTTATGTAGCCAAGCGGAATTTATCTTTCATACGCGGATATTCGTTATTGCTCTTCCGAACTTGATTTGGTGAGTTATTTGGGGCCAATTGCCGGCGTACGTTGCGGCGATCCTATAACCAAAATATTCTTTGATTAGACCGAAAAGTGTTTCTTGAATATGTTCTCGATTATTGAAGGATAGATGTGGAAATGCGTGAATGACAAATTTAGTTACAAGAATTAAAGAAGATTCCATTAGCTCTTTTTGTATGGGGTTCTGGATTTGGGTTTGTTTTTTTTTGGAGCTGGACATAAACGAAGAGGCAGTAGCCGAGGCATAGGTGACGTCGGAACTGGAAACACAATGAGGGTTAACGGAGGATGTAGGTTCAGGATTGGAGGTAGAAACATCAATTGCTTAGATTGAGGTAGGATATCTAGCGACTTTTAGAGAGTGACGGTCTCCAGGTTCAGTGATCTTTCTGAGTAGACTAGGTATTTGTGGGAAAAGGAAATATGCTCCCCGATGTAATTGCATAATCTTGAAATGTATTGCCATTTGTGGGTAGGAGTACGTTCGTGACAAGGTCTGATGGAATAGTCGAATCCAAGAGACCTCCCGAATTGTACGAGTTGTGCATTGAAAGGATGGAATAGTTCCATGCAAACTAGGTGGCAAAACATGACTAGGCCACGGGCTAGAAGGTTTTCAAGTGTTTATTGGAAGGTGATAGTGATGTACATCAGCCTTTTTCGGGTCTGTCGCCTTGAACACTATTCTCTAGATGTTTGAAAAGTATTTGGTTTTTTTTAATTTAGTCAAGTATCGCCTTATTTTTAACAGACCGTTATATTTAAAAAAATTGCCATTCAATACTATTCAGCACGACCGATATTGTAATTTAAAAATTATGGTTGCGTCACAACCCGGAAACTACTAGTACTAACAATTCAAGAATAACAGCAAAATGTGAATTGACAGATGAAATTTTAATCATTCTAACGTGTTATATCCTAAATCTAACGTTATAACTCTATAACGTTTGGTGCAGAACTTTTGATAGATTCGGTATAATGTCTATTGGTTAAACCCACTCTATTATAATTTACAATTTGCATAATCTTTTTTTCAATAATAAGGGATATGGTATTAGTGTTTGAAGACAATTTTAATTTTTAAATTTTCAAAACTACGCGCATAACTATCGCTTTTACCATGTAAAAAAACGTTTTACTATTCATAGGCATCCAAGCTGAGAGAACTTTTGATCTCAAGTTGCATCAAAAATAGAAGTGTAGCAAGTCATCAAATATGTCGCTTTGAGCAGCAAACCTATTTATTAAAAACGGGCCTTGAAGCGTTATATATGGCTTAGATTCGCGCTTTATATACTTATTATAATTAAAAGATTGACTATATCTGGCATAATGGAACGTGTCCACCAGTCGCCACCAGGTCCCTGATACGACGATAATTTTCTCGTAGATGCCAAAAACCGCACCAGCGCGTCAAAAATGCTTGCACTTCCGCTATAAGGAATGTTCAATAGAGACCTGAACATACGCTTTTGCAGAAATTACCGACGTCATCCACAGACGAAGAAAATACCAAATTAGATTCCGACAAAATCCTAGGGCAGGTGATACGACAGCTACCATCGAAAGTTATCTCTTACCTCGCCGCTATTTCCTATCTATACCAAATTATATATCGCTGAAGTTGTTATGATTCCAAAATCCAAAAAGGATCGGAAAGACTCTACCGTCTACAGAACTATTTTAAGCCTCAAGGTCCTCGGAGAGACATTTGAAAAATCGTAGCAATCAGACTCTGACTTTACCTAAACACTTACGTAATACTTCCCAATCACCAATACGACTTCCGCTTTTAAAGAATCTGTCTCAACATAATTTTTGAATTCGATTTCGATGTGCCTCTAGTTCTGTCACGAGCGTAGGATATAATGTTGTATTAATTTCAGGGATAGCCCCAGTGGAGCGGGGGATAGGAAGTGGGCTAGTAGTTTCTCTAGTACAAATACTGTAGAGCAGCTAATAAAGTTTACAAGATATCAGTACGATACGCTAAATCAATTTCCTCTAAAGGAATTAAGTTCCCGTATTCATACGCACCGATAGGATGAAACGGGGCCGATCGCGCTATTGAATAGAATTTAAAGATAAAAAACTGAAGAGGGCCCACACTTTTGTAGATTTAGTAGAAATGTACCTAAAGTAGGATACCTAGAAAGATTGCCAACCCGTATACCCAAAAATGAAAGTATTACGTGTTCTTTCGGCTTTCGCATAGTGGTTAGGAAGCTACACGTTGATCTAGTTTATGATTAATAATCAAGGTTTACCTATAAGGAACTCTTACCACATTAGTTAAGATGTAGTAACTAAATAATAAGATAAAATAATATTATTTACTTGATTAGTAAAGGATAGGTACGCGATAGTATCTAGACATATTATACACGATCGGTAACAGGCCGAGAAAGAGTTTGAAAAACGAGACCCCATAGGTTAAGCTTTACTAATTTTCGAGATTGTTATACTAAGACACTTAGCGATTGTGTGTCGTACACTATTTTTTGCGTTAACGACAACTATTAGCCAAATACGACAATTTGATATTAAACCTTTATTCCGTTTCATAACATACTAGTGCCTTTATGAACCATAACGTGCTTATAATCGTGGCGTTACTATAACAATCATAGTTGTTCGAGAAATGTATCAGCACGGGACAATCAACATACTCAGTAGAACAGGTCGGAAATGCAAAAAACAATTTAATTTAATATACTATAATTTAGTACCAGTTATACATATTAATATGATCGGTAACATGGCTCCTAATCAATCCTTAGTTAAGGGTCACAGAAATGTTAAACGTTTGACATCAGAGTAACGCCGCAAACTAAAAAGGAAATTATCATTTCCACCATCATGGTTGAACTTCGCGGGGACCTCTATATTTTTTATTTCATATTACAAAATTTGCATCAAATTTAATATAACTTTTATCTAAAAACTATTTACATAACTTTTATAATTTTCGAGAAAGTAATTATTTCCATTTCTCAAACACCAAAATAGATGCTTCAATAATACCGAATTACTTTAAACTGTTAAAAGATACAATTATGAAACTTTTAACGAAAAACCAAATGTTAATAAGGTATACCACTGTATAACTAACTTTTTAAAAATACGTTGCAGTCGAAAGATAATGAGGCTCCTTTATAGCTATACGAAAATTGCCATAAAGTTAATTTTTACTTCCTCTTACCTAAATGAAATATAGTATGGACAAAGTATTGTCTTCGTTCAAAGTTTTCAATGTCGAAATTTTAGCAGAAATATACGTTTCGGGTCCCCTGAGTCCGAAAATCATGTTTTTAAATATTGGTTTGTGTGTATGTGTGTGTGTGTGTGCGTGCGTGCGTGGTGAGTGTGTGCGCGCGTGCGTGCCTGCGCTCGTGCGCGTGTGCGCGTGTGCGCGTGTGCGCGTGTGCGCGTGTGCGCGTGTGCGTGTGTCCGTGTGTGCGTGTGTGCGTGTGTGTGTGTGCGTGCGTGTATGTGTGTAGGTGTGTGTGTGCGTGTGTGTGTGTGCGTTGTAAGCGCGTCTGAAAATCTTACGACATGATCGCTTATTTATAAACGCGAGGTATATATTTCCGTGTAGTATTAACAAAATCCAATTGGTAAAATACCAATATTAGTTATACGTCAAATTGCTTTGTAATCTTATAAATAATATAATTCCATTTCACGAACGATTATGAAAAGCTTAAAATCCTAAGTTACGGTTTATAAAAATTAGGAGCATTTTGTTAAATAAACAGATATTCAACAATTCCCACTTGAAGGCCAATAAGTTTAAAACGATAAATTGATCCCTCTCGTCTTCCCCCCCTTTAATTTCAAGGAGAAGGAATTCGCTTCACGAGTACCGCTCGTAGGAATAACACATAAAGTTGTTTCTTTGATAGTGCGTGTCGTCAGAATATTCAAAGAATAGTTGAATAGTACCCGTATATCGATTTAAGGGAGTATTTGCTACTACCACCAAGATCTGCGCCGACGGCGGCTCCAGACTGGTTCACGCCCGGTCATTCTGAGCTCGCCGTCGCGACCCTCCTACCCGTCAGGGCTCCATGGGGGAACGCGACGAGAGCCGCGTGTCCATCTCATATGCCTCTGACGGCGAAGTATAAGCACGACGCTTTAGCGCCATCCATTTTCAGGGCTAGTAACTTAAGTAGTGTCCTCTTGATCTATTTCTGCCTAGGGAGAATTTCTAGTAAAGGGTCAATTCCAACTTCCTGTCAATTGGAATTAGAATGGTTCTCCTGATAAGGTTGTATTAAAGATACGATAAAGTGAATATCCGGGACCGCCATCTGTAATCTCCAATTTCCCCGAGAATAACGTAATCTCCAAATAACCAAGTAAGTGATAACATTTCGTTAATTATTCCGGCTGGGGAAAATCAGATAATCACGTAGAACTACCGGACAAGTCCATAAGACTATAACTAAAAGATTAGCGTTTGTGAATATTTAATACTTCTTTTGTTCATTTTAGATTAGCTTAATTTTAGTAAGACAAGAGCCCCTTAATTTAGAAAGAGTACGTAATCGCTCCCGTTAATTACACTTGGGAGAATCTGTAATTTCTTAATTGTATATCCTACGTTTTATTGTTTATTATATTCAATTTTTAAGTACAGATCTTATTTTATTATTATATGTAGACACGTTGTGATAACCTATATTTTCTTACAGGAATTAGTTATCATTTTTTAGTATTTAATTAGTTTAGGTAATCTGTCGTAATTCTACCTGATAGAGGGCGGAACACACTATGTGCATAGAAACGACTAAGCTACTGTAAATACATATTAACGTAACCCTAGGTAAAGGAATTGGAAATCGGTCTCTTTATATTCCGAACTGCCAATATTCCGTTAATTACCTTTTATAGATAAAGCGGCGCCCTTATCCGCAACTATGTTACCCTTATTCATGATTAATTATTGTCTTTGGAACAACTACGCAGAAATCTCCGAATGCTAACTTCCTTAAACTTCTCGAAATCGCAAAACCTACCCCCAATTTCCAGCTGTGGTGGTCGGAGCAAACTAGTTTATTCAGGGAGCTACCAATCTTAACAACTTTAGAGGCGTAGGACCAAAAAAGGATTATTATAGCGTGTGCGTGTGTGTGCGGGCGTGCGTGCATGGGTGCGTGCGTGGATGCGTGCGTGCGTGCATGCGTGCGTTCTTGGGTGCGCGCGTGCACGCGTGTGTGCGTGCGTGTGTGCGTGCGTGTGTGCATGGGAGCGTGCGTGCGTGCGTGTATGTGTGTGTGGGTGTGTACCTGTGAACAGGATATCTCGAAAACGAAAAGTCGCATATAAACAAAAGTATATATTTAAGTTTGTATCCATCTGGGCACGTGACCGAAACAATTTGATTAAAATCGGAAAACCGGAAGTGCCACTTTACTCTTGTTCTTTTTGGTGTTTCACGAAATCGGTTCTAACATTTTTTTAAAATTTCCTATATTTTAAATATATTTAATGCTATTTTATATAATCTAGGTGGTTTCTTCCAAAATTTTCCGTAACTCGAGTAACCGGAAGTAGTTTCTCCGTTAACTCTGAATAAAATAAATATGAAACTAAAAGTCCTAGATAAATAAAAATTTATATTTGCGGTCACAATTGTCTTAATATGCTAAGTCAAGAATTAAAATTAAAATCGAATAACCGGAAGAGGCATTTTATTTCTGCCACTTTTAGATATTTTTCGAATTTTTCGTTTTTCGATATTTTCTTGAAATAGGCTGTAACGATTTTGTAAAAATTTATAGTCAAGGCGATTACTCGGAAAATGTTTGGTAAATCGAGTAACAGAAAGTGCTTTCACCGTTAACTCTGGATAAAATAACGATGAAATTAAAAGCCCTAGCTAAATAAAAATTTATATTTGGGGTCATAATCGCCTTTGTACAGAAAATCAAAAATTTGGTTAAAATCGAAAAACCAGAAGTACCACTTTATTTCAGTCATTTTAGATATTTTCCAAATTCTCCATTTTCACGGTTTTCTTGAAATCGGCTTCAACGATTGTTTTTAAACTTCGTATATTTGTTAGCTACTTAATTTAGTTTTATATTAACGAAGGGGTTTCGCAAATAAATTTTTGAAAATCGAGTAACTGGAAGTACTTGGAGTATTAGTTGTGAGCAAGATATCTCTAAAACAAATTATCATATGAAAATCAAAAACTACATTTATGTTTTCTATCTTCCGTACATGAGAAGACAAGAATTTAGTTAAAATCAAATGACCGGAAGTGCCACTTTATTCTTGCGATTTTCTCAAAAACGGCTGTAACAATTTTTTTGAAACTTTCCGCAGTTCTTATGCCTTTGAAATTCTTTTACATGAATTTAGAGATTTTCCTGAGAAAATGCGGCGAAGCGAGTTATCAGAGAAAATCTCTGGAGTTAAACAGAGTTTTGCGTATCCAGTAACTTGGACGGATGACCATTACTATTATCGTTCACAAAATAAACGTAAATAATAGTTGAATCATGTGGAAATTTACATATTTGTATATCTATGTACGTAAGAGGAAGTCGTATGTTGTCTCACACCAGATTTTTTTAATTAGGACTTGTATGTTTTTGTTATCGTGTTCGATAGAGAATTAAATTCTGTTTAAATCCACATCTTGCTTTGATTTTTGGTTATTTTGTCAGATGGAACATTCGAATTCGGATATTTTAAATTTATTTTTCATACAAGGAGGGTGCCAGAAAATAATTTTGCACGCTTGTAGGACATTTAATGAAAGATACCCTCACTTATCCCCTATGACCGAAAAAATTCAGAAGAATTATTAACTTTGAAAATTACAGATAATTCAACAAGCTAATCGTATTGCCTAAACCAGTCACAAGAGACGAAGTAAGAGGGGTTATAGTTTTAAGTTATTTGGGGTGAACCCGCAAGCATCGATTCAATCTGGAGAGCGCGATCTTGATTTCTCGCGTAATTTTATTCAAAGAATATGGAAAAATCATAAATGGCATGATTTCAAATTGCATTCCGTTGAAACATTAAATATTCGCGAGTCGAATACTGTGAAATGATGGTTATCAAAATGCAAGAGAATCCAGATTTCTTAGAAAAAAATAATTTGGTCCGATGAATCAAAGTTTTCTTGTGATGGTAGTTTTAATCATCATAATTTACACAATTGGGCCAGAGATAATCCTCACGCAATAACGGAGAGAAATTTCCAAGAAAAATTTAGCTTGAATGTATTTGCAATGCTAATGTGTAACAGGTGTTTTTATTTCATTTATGACGACAATTTAACTAGTAAAAGATATCTGGGTATTTTAAGAAATTAAGTCCAAGAATTTTTATATAATTTACCATTGGCGCAGTTAATTGCACGCTGGTTTCACTTAGATGGTGCCCTAGTACATTGCAATGCTACTGTTAGCCAAGAACTAACTAATATGTTTGATGATAGTTGGATTCGCCGTCTTGGTCCTTGATCGTGGCCAGCGAAGGCTCCTTACCTAACACCTCTAGATTTTTATTTATGGGGAAGAATTAATGCGGAGGTATAAGAAACTCCAGTCCAAACCAGAGAAGATTTATAAACCCTTGTTGTGAATTCTTTTAATAATTTAGATACCCAAGAGATAAGGAAGGCGACAATTCAAGGCGTTCGATTAAGAATTTATAAATGTTTGGAGGTCTATGGCTTTTATTTTGAAAACTTGTAATTAAGTTAATA
>JAHWXV010200676.1:0-13701 GCA_024586415.1 Phrixothrix hirtus | reverse complement strand
CCAAATTCCGTTTTAGTGCTTTGCGACATGATCCATAACTAACTCCTAGAAGAATAGAAAAAATAATTTATTTTCTAACCTGAAAATTTTATATACACACATGTTTCTTGTGACAAACGCCTTCAAGATTTTTTAGGACTGCGGTTTATTCTTGTCTGGACATCTTGTACAACGTTTTCGGTTAAAACAGTAGAACGACGAGACGTTTTACCTTTCTGAACACTTCCTGTGCTTCTGAATCTTGCAATCATTATCACAATCAAAATTTCCATCAGGGAAACGATTCACAAATTCTTCTAAACATAAATTAACAGAATAAATCTATTCGCCATTTTCATTTCGCTGACCGTTTTGAAAATACGATTCCAAAATAAATTGATTTTCTTCTAACGAATATATCATCTTATTTATAATTTACGGCAAAAACTTATTTTTATAAGTAAAAAAGACTTTTTAAACAATAATAATAAAACCAATGCAAATCTACTAACGCACACAAATGCCAAACATTGTCAATTTACTAACGGAGCCAATATCAGATTGGATCGAAGTTTTGATAACACAAGAGGAAACAGGTATCGTCCGGACAACCATAGTTGCTCTCACTGTATAAAATATTTTTGGGGTTTGTATCATAGCTTTACAAAAAGAGCGGTTTCTCTGTATTTCTTCTATTAACATTCCCAATGGCATCCATACAGTAAAATAGCATTTTTTATTATTTACTCCCAATTGCCCTTGAATTTGATAATAATAATTGTGGATTACTTTTGATTTCCAAACTCCATCTACATTTATCAAAAAGTCTTTGTTTTTGTACTATCTTCTTCCCTTCTGCCAATTTTGCTGCTGAATATGGGCATCTAATTTCAATTAATTTGTTATTATTAACTGTTCTATCGGCACCAAAATATAGCCTATCGTTTTAAGAATTCTTTCGTTTGACTACCTGGACTTCTATTTGTCATTTTCGTATGTACTAAAGAAATATACTATTTTATTGTTGTAGGATATAACCAGGTTGACATCTTATTTCATAACTACTTTTTACAGCAAAGCTAGTCCTTTTCTCTCGCACAAACTTTGCAACTACGGAATTATATGTTACCGTAGCTATGTTAAACATAACTTTGTATGAATTCTGCAAAAGTCTCAATCCGCGGTACAAAATGTTATCTAAAAACTCATACCTTTCCATTTATTTGGTATAACACACTCGCTTTCATTCGATCTTTTAGGAAAGTATGTTTCGTTTTACTGTGACTGCCAAAAACGTGGTTAGGGCAATGCTCTAAAAAATCATGTTTCCATTTAGAAAATTAGAGAAAATTAGAACTGAATACGTTACTTTTCTAAAATGTCTTTTAGAAAACCCTGTACAAATCATTCAAACTTTAGTTATATTTTGGCATATAAGTGGGAGCTCTCTTAAGCGCTGCTATGTTTGAATTTTTAAAAGAAGGAACTGAAAATTGACAGCATTATTACACATTAAATGGAAGCTAGATATTAGCCAGAAATTCTAATAAAATTCATAATTTTGCACCTCTTTACTTTATTTTAAAAATACCTTAATTTGGATAGAGGGTTCCATAGGGCTCTCAATTACACCACAAAAATACGAGGTGCTGTATTTAAGAAATTATGCTTTCTTTAGTTACGAAAATTTGGGACACCCCTTATATGCTATGCAAATTTTAAAACATACCTTATCTAACCTTCTTGGCATTTCCTCTATCAATGTTTTCATGAAACACTGATAAGTGCACAATCAAAGAACGACACTTAAAATGGAAACCCTGTATAATTGATATTTATTAATTTGTCTTACCTATATGAAATATAGTGTAGAGAAAGTCATATGTTGGTCATAAATTTTCATTGTCAAGTTTTAGCGGAAATAAACGTTTTCAGGTACCCTGCGACCGAAAAACGTGTTTTTACAAATTGGTCTATGTGTTTGTACGTGCGCACGCGCGCGCGTGTGTGGGTGTGTGTGTATGTATGTATGTACGTGTGTTTGTGTTTGTGTACGTATTTGTCAATATACCTCTAAAACCAAATGTCGTAGAAAAATGAAATTTTACATGTTAGTTTATTCCCACCTTACAACTTTGCTGTAAGTATTTCGTTAAAATCGAATGGCCGGAAGTGCCACTTTATTCTCGTGCTTTTTACGTTTTTCGCAATTTTTTCGAAAACGGCTATAACGATCTTTTTAAAAATCGCTACATTTCTTACGCCTGCAATGGTATATTATACGCACTAATTGGTTTCTCCTAGAAAATTCGTTGAAGTGAGTTATTAAGAAAAATCTCTAGAGTTAAGCAAGGTTTTGTCTGGAGAATACTTGGATGGGTGGCCGTTCCAATTATCGTCCTCAAAATAAAAATAAATTAATATTTTAATTATTTTTGTGGACTATTTACATACTTAATTACTTTTTATTTAAATCCGTAAACTATTTTTGTTTTAAATGAACTCAAAATTTAATTATAAAGCTCTTAGTATACGTATTAAGGAAATTATAAATGAATGAATTATTTGTGCTTTTAATTTAATTCTAGTTTATAATTTAGATGTATAGGAAAGTAACTAACGTCAATAAATTCAAATTAAATTTGAAATGTGCAAGAGAAACTCATGTGTTGTCTCACACCAGATTTTTATATATCTTTTTCATTAAGTCTACCTATATTTATTTACTGTATTATTCTTACACCAAATCTCCACGGAAGAGAGATGCCCGAATACTTGAAGATGTAATTTTAGAAAATATCAGACAAGGTAATTAAATCTTGTTTAAGATCAAATTTATAATATAAAAATTACAATTACTATTCCCAGGAAGTGCTATTTATATGAAGATGTGGCGTGGATATAACAATTTGGGACGATTAGGATATAATGTATGTATTTGTAATTCATAGTATAGGGTAGTACCGATAAATTATGCAATTTAGCAAATCAAATTTTAATTTTCAATAAATACTAATGTCTTTCAAAATCATCACCTTGAAACAACTCTCTGCCACAGTAACACTGGAAAAGATTATTGATGCTTTTCTAGACTTGTAAATCTTAAACAAACAAATGCATTCCAATTTCAAATAATTATGATATTTTACAAGTATTATAGTTGTCCAGAGTGAATTATAGGTTACGGATTTGACTCGTTTTGGGCAACTATAAATGAGACAGATCATCCTCGATAAATTTAAAGTTACACATTTTTAAAGATTTATAAACGCTATAAGCTCCGTTATTTCAAATTTTGTAAAAAAAATTATAGAAGTAAACACCTTTAGAAAAATTCTCTCTACATTTTCATATCGGCAAAAATTTAAATTTTTGATTTTAACTAATTTATTTCAAAATTTGTGAGATTTTAAAAAAAATAAAAATATCAAAGTTTTAAAATAATTTAATAGATACAATCCACAATTTTGATAACAATCAGTTGAAAAATAACGGATATATAAGAATTGCCTAATTTTACTATTGTAGAACAGCCTTAACATTTTTCGTTAGATCATCTCGTTTAGGAAGTAATCGACCGTTCCATACACATCAGCTGCTCTGTGTGAGTACCTTTAAATAATATTAACCTTTAAAAGTAATTAAATAATAATCAAGTCTCCTTAAACAAATTGCTATTTTTATAATCAAGTAATATGATTTACAATAAGAATTCTTTTAAGTGTAATTTATTATATTCTATTTCTTTCCCAATTTTAAAATCAGTATTAATTTCAATATGAAGTGCAATTTCAAAAATATTTGATAAAAAAAACATTCAGGTTTTCATGTAATACCGCTTAATTTAAAATGCATTTTATTTAAAGATAAAGATCCTCTTGACATTTTAAAAAAAGTAGATTTTATAAAATGTTTTGTAATCACTGTACATAACTTTTTAAATAACAAGTATATTCTATAATTATATAGTAAATTTTAACTAAATGCTGGTACTTGTACAGTACTAAAATCCAACATCTGCGGTATGTTCAATTTCTCGTTTCTTTGTATATAAGAAAAACATTTTTACATTCCTTATTTTCTAACGAAATTAGTTCTGTTTCAACTGACAATGCCAAAATATCAATGGCATAAAATTCTAACATTTTCGGGAACATTTTCCTAAAATTATAAAGGGCAATGAAATTTTCTAGTTACGTTAGCCACCTATCTATTTGTTCAAATTTTAACTATTTCCTATTATTGCAATACGTTTTTTTAAAGATCTCTAGTTACATTCTAAATTAATTTACTAGTTATTTTAAAATTAAGAATCTTTCATTTTACTCTTCAAATTAGAAACTTTTTTAAATACAACTTAACAGATTATTTAGCATTAATTATTTCGTTCCTTTCGAAAGTATAACTTGTTTTTAAACTGTGATAATAGAATTACTTTTATTATAATTAATATTGTTAGCATAACTCCTATTTAAAGACTAAAAATATTATCTAATAATATAATTTTAAAGTAAAGTAGTTTGAAGTTGCCTAATTATCTAACAGCTGACAATGAAATATTAATCAACTACTTTTATGAAGGTACACGTAAAAGTAAATTTTGTATTATCATCAATCAACGAAAAATTATAAAACATAAATCGTCTAGTCAATGAGAGGTAGAGTTACAAAATAAGAAATTTTAACGTTCTCTTTAAAAGAGCGAAAACATGTTTCCAAAGGTACGGCGATTTATATCGGCAACACGGTAGGGCGCTATAATATCTATTACTTGAAAACATATGTATTCGATTGACGCTTTAAAGGTATTGGCATGAAAATTGTGTTCCAACCACCTCCGCAATATACCGTTGTGATGTCTTATTGCCTCGAACGAACACCCAAGTAGACCTGCTGCCATAACTAATTTCACCCCAAACCATAACACTCACAGTGCGATGTACGTGCCTGTCAACTGTAAATCGAAGATTTCGTCGTTCACTTCGTCTTCTTCTGACTCTCATACTACCGTAGTACATTCCTAAACAAAATCTAGATTCGTCACTAAAAACAACACGATGCCTTTTGAGATTCCAATGAGATCGTTCATTGCACCATTGTAACCGTTGCTGACAATATACTGCACTCAAAGGAAGCTCAAGTTGCGGACGATATGATGTTAACCAAAAACTTCAGATTCAGCGATAAACTATTCTAAGAGTTACAAAGCGACTTTCTTCGCCAAACCATTGGCCATCAACTGCGCGAGTAGAGGAAAATCGCTCTCTAAATGCGAGTTGTTTTAAGCAACGGTCTTGACGCTCATTTGTTCTGATTGAAGCCCCAGTTCCTCTTTCACGATATTCCTTACCATCTTCAAACCATGCACGACACACTCGCACTACAGTAGACTGATTTAGATTTACACGGTTAGCAATTTCCCCAAATGAAACCAGCTTCGCGCAAACCAATAATTCGACCTCTGCCAAATTCGCTTAATTGACAGTAACATCCTCGTTGCCGTGCTCAAGGTATGATCAAACAAACAAGATACGTTAGTAAAAGAAGAATAACCAAAATAGTGTTAATAAACAATGAAAAGGAACAACAAATCGTACGAAAAGCTCAGACTAAAGAAGTTAGCAAAAAATTATAACAACTGTCAAATGTGACGTTATCACATTACCACTTGATCTCAAAAGTTAATCAAATTTACGTAATATCAGCCCAATATATCTACCAACTTTCATTAAGAAATTCTTACTCCTTCATGGTATTTCAATTTCTATGTCACTGAGAATATGACTAATAAATACTTTATGAAATGCACATAGTCATTCAACCTTTTTTAGTTTTATACTATTAAACTTAAAATCATTCATTAAAACAGAAATAGAATAATATATGAATAAGAAGTACAATAACATGGGAAAAGGCATTCAAAAAAACTATTGTACAGGGTGACCAAACTTCTACGCTTTAATAGGGAAACCCGAAAACTACAAGAGATAGTAAAAAATCTTGTGGGAGACAACACACGACTTTCCCTTACACATCTTAAATTTAACTTGAATTTATTGACGTTAGTTACTTCCTTATACGTTTAAATTGTAAACCATAAAATTAATTTAAAAGTGTAAATAATTCATCCATTTATAATTTCCTTTATACATGTACTATGAGCTTTATATTTAAATTTTGAACACATTTAAAGCAAAAAAATCATAGATCTAAATAAAAACAATTAAGGATGTAAATAATACGCACAAATCATTAAAATATTAATTTATTTCTATTTTAGTGGGACCATAATTGGAAGGTCACCCAACCAAGTTACTCGCCAGACAAAACCTTTCTTTACTCTAGAGGTTTTTCGCAATAACTCATTTCAACGAATTTTCTCAGAGAAACCATATAGTTTATCTAATACAACAATACAGGTACAAGAAACGTGGCGAATTTAAAAAAAATCTTTAGAGCTGTTTTCGAAAAAATTGCAAAAGACCTAAAAATCACAAGAACAAGGTGGCACTTCAGACCATTGGATTTTAACTAAATTCTTACTAGCAAGTGCAAAGGCGGCAATAAACGTATATGTAAAATATAACTCTTCTACAACGTTTGGTTTTCGACATAAATTATCAACATACATACACACATACAGCCGTACACACATGCGCACGCGCACCTGTACCCGTACACGCACACGCACACGCATACGTTCACGCTCACGCTCACGCACGTACACGCGCACAGGCACTAGCACACGCACGCGCACACGCAGATGCACACGCACACGCACACGCACACGCACACGCACACGCACACTCACACGCACACGCACACGCACACGCACACTCACACGCACACGCAAACGCACACGCACACACACCCACACGCACACACACAAACCAATTTCTAAAAATATGTTTTTCGAATTCAGGATACCCGAAATCGTGTATTTCTTCTAAAAACTGAACATCGAAAATTTTGACCGAAAATGTGACTATATTATATTTCATATACGTAAGCAAAAGTAAAAAGTAATGTAGCATCTAAAATATGCTACAGCGTTATCATTACTTTCAATAAAGCATTCCAGCACATTAAACCTTTATTGGTTTTTAGATATCATTCTTCACTTCACTTCACAACCGAATACTGTTTTCATTCGAATCCACTAATCTAATTTTTAAATTGCAGTTGCACTTTTAACACGTAGTTTGACAGCAATAGTAATATGCAATTTTTTAACAAAATTCGGGTGACGAGTAAATTGGTGTTCTTTATCACTTTATGGTATCACTTAAATTTTGGTACCACATACTGTATACTCTCAAAAAGATCGTAAAAAACTCTATTAAAGTATGTTATAATCAACTTTGATTTATATTTAAAATAACAAAGGTTTATGTGATAACTAATAAACTAATAGAGATATTTAAAATCTGTAAATTCCGTCTTATTTTTCTTAAAAAAGTGCCTTTAGAATGTGCAAACAGTTTTATTCTAACTTCAAAAATAGCTGTAATATCGATGTTTTTTGAAATTGTGAATATTCGAACTTTTACTAATAATTCCAAAACAACGGACTATAGAGAATTTTACCGTTGCGAATATCTCAAAAAAATAAATACAGAATGCTACATTACTTTTTTCTATCTCTTGTAGCTTTCGAGTTTCCATATTAAAACATCGAATTTTGGTCACCATCTACACATATAAAAATATTTAATTATAAATCGAAATTATTTATTTTTGTAAATATTAAATACAAACGCTTTAATTTTTACCCAATCCTTAGTTTTTTATAACCATGAATGGGCATCTTTAAGTGCTATACACGGTGGCCCAACAATAGAGTAAAGTAATTTCACGGTTTTTGAGTAAAGTTTGCTAACAATCTATCGTATATTTACTGAATAATGCAGTTACAAGTTCTGCATATTCTAGAAATATTGAGTGTTATACAAAGTGTTTTTTAGAAGTAGTACATCAAAAAGTTCGATTTTTCTAAATAGAACACCTTATATATAAATCAATTTTTACATTCAGCGTGAAATCCGGAAACTCTTTTATTAAGAATTTTATATCCCTAGACGCTATAGTTTTTGAGATAATGAGACTTCTGAAAAACGTATTTTCGGACGTGCTTTTAATTCCAACTACCGTCCTTATTTTTACAAATTAACAAAGCATATTTTTTATGTGGAAATTACCGTGATAGGGTTAGAGTATAATTAAATAATACTTCAATTCACAGCTGCAGCCTGCTCAAAATATACCTACGAATCTTAATAAATTCAAAGTCAAAAATCACCACCATCTTTAATAGTACGCCTGATATATTTTATGACTATTGTAGTTCATCAGATACTCTGCAAGTTTTTTTGAACATATGCTATACCTATTCTTCATAGTTTTAAAGATAGTTCGATATCTTGATATTTCTTCTCTTTACTGAAAGCATGATCTGATTGCAGTCACCTTGGAAAGGCAAGCATTAACGCAACATAATACTTCTATTGAAACATCACTATATGCAAATGTCAGATATATATGAAGTAAAATAGTTTAACAACAAAACTCATATTTTACAAAAGTTAGAATTTTAATTTTGATATTATATATTCAAATAAGTACCCATCTTCTTGAATGCACATATTTGATTGTCTGGGTATAGACTATTGTACTCTTTACAACGTTTTTGGAGTTATAGAACTACTTATGCATCTTGTTCTCTTTTGAATGTCTTGCATGTAGTAGGTTCGTCAACATATACCTTGTCTTTAATATAACCCCAAAAGAAAAAGTTTAGTGAAGTGAGATCGCAAGGTCTCGGTAGCCACACAATAAAACCTTCACGTACAATACATTTCTCCTGATAATTTTCAGCTAAGATGAGTCTGATATCATCATGATGGTGTATGGGAGCTCCATCATGTTGTAGCTAGTTATTCTGTCTTTCATCACCATCTAGTTTATCAAGGACTTTAGGTAGCTTATTGCGCAAAAAGTTGTGGTAGGTAGGACCATTTAATAGCCTATTAAAAAAATAATGCCTAATAACGTGATCAATAGAAATACCACACTATGCATTTATCGACCAATCACTTTGCATTTTTACTTCTCGTATACCTACTGGATTGTGATTCACGTAATAATGTATATTTAGCGAATTACAATATCGATATTTTTAAAAGTCGCCTCATTCGAAAACATTATTTTTGACAAAAAATTTGCATTCTCTTGTGTTTTCCTATTTATAAAATTACAAAATTGTTATCATGCAATTCTTGATGTAACTCTAAACAGTATTAATGCTATTTATATTTTTTGTAGTTTTATTAATCGTAGATCGGGAGGTGTCAACAAATTTATTTAATTTGCGGTTACTAATATGTGAATTTTCTTCAGTATGAAGTAAAATTTCCAATTCTCTGTCTTGACTGGCAACACTTCTATTAACGTCCTTAACTTTTGGGTAATTAACACTGCCATAAGCATTAAACCATTAAATGTTTAAATGCAGCTTTAGTAGGTGTATGCCTTTCGGAATATTCCACTCTGTAAACCCTCTGTGCAAGAATACAACTTTTCCCAGCTTTCCCTAATAATTACATCATTTATTTATTAATTCATTTTTCAGATAATCCAATTTGAACACAACTGACAATCAGTAACAATAAACAACAAAGCTTATTTCACAATGTTACATCAGATTTGGTATAATAGTCTTCTTTTGTTATTTATGGCGACTGCAATCTAAGCTTTCAATAAAAAAACAGGAAATATCAAAAAATCTAAGTATCTCTAAAACTATCTAGAGTAATAGCATATATTTAACAAAAGTTATAGAGTTTATGACAAGTTACAATAATTATGAAAACTATATAGGGCGTGATATATAAAAAAGTGGAGATTTTTAATTTTGAAGTTATTTTGAGCACTCTGTAGCTGTGAATTCAAATGTTATTTAATTATGCCTTAACTCTATCCCTGGACTTTCCACATACCAAATGTGCTTTCTTAATAATAATAGTAAAATTAAAGACGTTAGCTGGAATGCCCGAAAATAGGTTTTTTTTTCAGAAAACTCTTATTACCTCAAAAACTATAAGGTTTTATATTAACAGCGCAAATAATGTATAATTCCTTCAAACATTTTATCAATACTTGTATTTTGATTCTGTTTTATTCAAAACGCACAACCTGAGAAATATAGCAATTGTGCTTAGAGTTGCAGTGGCACGCTCAATGTGTATTTTAATACAAATGCAGATCATTTGTACCAACAATATTTGGAGTCACATAAGTTTGTTAAATTTTTCAATACAGTGACTTTAAAAATATTTTTAATTCTTACCCTTCTTAGCAATTATGAAATAAACTAAATTTATAGATTACGTTTATAAAACATAGTTATTTGAGGCGGATGTCAGACCGCCTGTTTGATATTAGATCGTCAGTATGAATTATAGGCTAATATATATATACCTACGATTCGTACTGACGTCCTGACATCAAACAGGCGGTTAGAAATCCGCGTGTATATGTTTTATAAATGTTATCTATAAATTTTATTTCATAATTGCTAAGACGGCTAAGAATTAAAAATATTTTTCAAGTCAGTGTATTAAAAATATTTAACAAACTTATGTGACTCCAAATATTGTTGGCACAAATGAACTCTCTTTATATTAAAATACACATTGACGGGGCCACTGCAGCTCTAAACACAATTGTTATATTTCCAGGTTGCAATACGTGCGTTTTAAATAAAACAGCATCAAAATACAAGTATTAATCGAACGTTTGAAGGAATTACGCATTATTTTCACTCTTGATATATAACCTTATGGTTATTGAGGTAATAAGACTTTTCTGAAAAAACACGTATTTTCGGGCATTCCGGTTAAGAAAGCACATTTGGTATGTGGAAAGTCTAGGGATAGGGTTAAGGCATAATTAAATAACATTTGAAATCACAGCTACAGAGTGCTCAAAATATACCTACGAATCTGAACAACTTCAAAATTAAAATCTTCACTTTATTAAATGCCACCCCCTATATATTTTTCATGTTTATTGTAGCTTGTCTTAAACTCTATAACTTTTGTTAAATATATGCTATACCTCTAAATAGTTTTAGATATACTTAGATTTTTGACTTTTTGATATTACCTGTTTCTTTATTGAAAGCTTAGATTGCTGTCGCCATAGATAACAAAGGAAGACTATCATATCAAATCTGATGTAACATTGTGAAATAAGTTTCGTTGTTTATTGTTACTGGTTGTGAGTTGTGTTCAAATTGTACTCTCCGAAACAGAATTAATAGATAAAGGATGTACTTATCAGAGAAAGCTGAGAAAAATTGCGTTCTTGCAAGAAGGTTTGCAGAATGGAATATCCCGGAAGGCGTACACCTACTAAAGCTGAATTTCAAGATTTAGTGGAGAGATTTAATGCTAGTGGCAATGTTGATTATCCAAAATGTAAAGATGTTGGAAATTTTACTTCAGGTTGAAGAAAATCTGGATATTAGCAGCCGCATATTAAATCAATTGTTTGAAACCTCGCGATCTACGATTAATAGAAATACAAAAAATATAAATATCATTCATATCATTTAGAGTTACACCAAGAACTGCATAATAACGATTTTGAAAGACGAGTAACACTTTGTAATATGATACATTTTTATTCTATTTCAAATTCAAATTTCTTTATTAACATGGGTCAATGCCTAAAAAATATAAATCGAGCCTTAAATCAAACAAAATAATTAATTTCCTAATTTTTTATACATGTAGCGCCATCGCCCTCCTGGATAAGCCGAAGAGTTTGGCAGCTACTAAACTAAATTATTGTCTAAAGATATTATAAGTTTTTATTCCTCTAGTTTGGTGATTTCCTTGGTCTTGGGTTGCGCTGTTTGACTTTTGATGGCGGTTATCGGTTCTGTTGTGGGAATGCTGCTGGTTTTAGTGACTACTTCTGTATTGTTGAAGTTTATGGGATACTGTCCACGGCGGTGTTGTTGTGTTTAGAGGTTATAAGAAAAGTCTAAATCATAGTAATTAAAAGAGACTTAAAGCTAAGCGAGTTCTCAGGTAGTGACCCTCAGTAGCTGCATTACTGACATTTCCGTCACTATAGAACTCATCACCAGTACTTTTCACTAGGTTTTTTGAGAAAAGTTTAAAAAGGTTGGTATGGAAAATGCACTTAACACCACTAAGTATCGAAGATATCTTAGAACGTAGGCAGTGACTTTGGTGAGAGATGTTGAGATGATGGTGTTTTTATGGTTCGGTCTCTTTTGTTAGACTATATATGTGGTAGAGTGGAAAGAATGGGTATCAGTCACGTTGTTTGTATGGGTGTATTATGTATTGTTTGATGTATGATTTGTGTTTTGTCTTGTTCGACGTGTGGTTTGTTGGTTTATTGATGAGATTTTATGACGTTATGTGTTGAAAACGGGTGTACGAGTGGTTGAGGTTGTATACTTGTATTTGTGAGTTTGTATTTGTGTGTGTATATGTGAGTGAGTTTGTTCATCTTTGTGTATTTTAAGATGTGTGTGTGTGTGTGTGTGTGTGGGTGGGTGCGTGCATGCGTGCGTTCATGAGTACGTGCGTGCGTGCGTACTTGCGTGCTTGCGTGTGTTCGTGCGTGCGTGCGTGCGTGCGTGCGTGCGTGCACGTGTGTGTGTGTGGTAGTACGGAAAGATTCAGTGTCAGTCACCGCGGCTGTGTAGTTATGTTTTGTGTTGCATGATGGTTGGTATGTATTTTATTGATGGTGGAGACAGTTTTAAGCGGAGCCACTGTGCAAGGAATGCATGCGAGATGCGGTGCCTGGGTGCTATAGTCATTTATCCCCGTTGATGTGTAGTCCTTGCTAGGATCTAAGTTTTATGTGTGAGGCTGTTAAAAATATCAGAGTCATGTTTGTTTTCCAGGTATTCTATATGTGTCTTATTGTGTAGTTGTGTCCTTGGTGGTTGTAGGTGATCATCTGTCATGGCTAAATCTAAAACCACGTGTTTGGGTGTTCCAATTACGCCACAGTCACAAGTAAGTGTTGGTCGACTGTTGATTTTATGTAAGTACATTGAGTACGGTTCGTATCCTGTCAGAAAAAGGATGGTACTACTGGAATGGCAGAACCAGATATTTTTTTGGCAAAATCTGACATTAGGCATCAGTAGGTGTGTTCTTCTACATGTTGTAGCGTTGTCCAATTCTTGTTGACATTTCGTTAATACGTGATTTATAATGTCAGATTTTGTTAGACTCCTTTGGCACAGTATGGCGTTAACTTTTTCTAGATCGCATTTTTTAAGCCAGTACCTGGCTGCTGTCTTGTTGATTTGCAGATGTGTAGGTACTATACCCAGAATTACCAGCAAAGGTTCGAGAGACGTAGTTCCAAAGGCCCCGGTAATTCTGAGTTTTGCTCCCCTCTGCGTAGACAAGAGTTACTTCTTTATGTCAATGATGCTTACTCTGTGTGCCCAGGTACTAGTAGCCTATGTTACATTAGCCATCAGGGCGTTATTCAAGTATAGACGTGCACTTGACAGAGGGATCTTGTAGTCTTTCTGTGCAATTCCGGCTATGATATGTATGATGCTTGTTGCTTTCTCACATGAGGTGTTCATGTGCGTTCTGTTTCCCGTCAATAGTCACACACACACACACACACACACACACACACACACACACACACACA
>JAHWXV010200664.1:0-10956 GCA_024586415.1 Phrixothrix hirtus | reverse complement strand
ATATATACATATATATATATATATATATATATATATATGCACATATATTAAAAGGTGTAAAGTAAATAAATAGTGGTAGTATATTAATTTCTAAATAGCTGCACCCCATACATGCAAGGTACCCCAAACAACTAGCAATACGAAAGCTGTGGTATTTAATATTTCTGGAATAAAAAATATGTATCAAAAAGAAAATGCACTCAACAATCCCAAAGTCTATTTGATAAAAAAATATATATTTTCTTAATACTTTGCCTCTACGTTCAAGATCAATTTAATATTAAGTAACGTCCTGTTTTAATTTTAGAACGATAGCAGTTCCGTTTGGAACGGATCTACCAACTACTTACACATTCATGGCGCGAATAAATGCCATATATTCCGCAATCGTTGTTTAACTTCCTGTTTTTTTCTAACTCGTTGTTTACTAGGTTCTTTCTTTATTTTTCCCCACAAAGTCTTAACGGGACATAAAATCAGGACCGCTCCAAGTCCAGTTTAAAACTGAAATTTGATGTTCTTCGATGATGTGAAGGTATTTATCTGTATCCACAATTCCTCTTGCCGACAATACTCCACATCATCGATCGATGTAGGTAACAACTTTGCGCTTCAAACAATCTGTGATGCTCATCGTTGCCTATTGTTAAGCCTTATACGGGTGAGGCTCTGAGTCCAAGTGAAAATAAAAACTCCTGATTACCTTAAAATCATATACGAGGACGGGATGATAATTAGGCGGCCTAACTATTAATATGATATTTTAAAATTCCTTGTTTGAAAATTTGATTTCAATATGTCAAATAGTTTATCTGTTTTGCTATGGATAATATTAAGAAACGTACCGTCATTAAGTTTCTGTATATGAAAGGTTTAAAAAATGTAGATATTCTTGAAGAAATTCGGAATATTTCGAGTAATTCTGCTACTTCATATACAACTATAAAAAGTTGGGTAAATGAGTTCAAACATTACCGCACCAGCATCCAAGATAAACGCCTTAGAAGTGTTATTACACCATAAACAGTAATAAAAATCCACGAAATGGCGATAAAAGACCAGAGACTAAAATTAAGCGAAATCGTTAGTATTGTGGGTATTTCAAAAGAGCGGATGTGCAATATTGTAGCACAAGAATTGGGCATGAAAAGTTATCTGTAAGATGGGTGCAGTGTTTATTCTTATTGAAGCAAAAACGAGTGCAGGTTCAACTGTCGCAAGAACGTTTGAACTGTTTTCAAAAAGATTCAGCTGACTTTGTGTGAAAGTTTATTACCACAGGTGAAACATGGGTTCATTACTATACTCCGGGAATAAAACTGAAATCTAAGCAGTGGATAGAACCAGGTTGTTCGACCCCAGAGAGAGTCATGACAACGAAGTCTGCCGGAAAGGTAATGACGTTCGTTTTCTGGGATGCTAAAGTAATTCTAATGGTCAATTACCTTGTAAAGGGGCAAACCATAAATGGAGAATACTACGCTAACCTTCTGAGTATGTTGAATGAAAAAGTTCGTGAAAAAAGGCCCGGTTTAGCGCGTGCAAAATTATTTTTTATTATGATAATGCCCGCCCTCACACCGGTATTGTTTCAATAGTCAAGATCAACGAATTAAGATATGCTTTACTTCCCCATCGACTGTATTCGCCCGACTTAACTCCAACAGACTTTCACCTATTTCCCAAACTAAAAATTTTCCTAGGGGGCAAAGATTTCTAACTGATGAGGAGGTCAAAGCCACGGTAGAAGCCTATGTTGTCGGACTTAAAGAAAATTTCTTCCGTTGTGGAATTAAAGCATTGGAATATCGTTTGAACATTTAGGAGTTTATGTTGAAAAATAAAAGCATTGTTGTAATAGCAATATTTTTCTTTCATTTTTAGGAGGCCTCGTGCTCGTGCCTCATTTATCTTTTGCAACCCTAAGGGCATACTTGTAGTAGAATTTTCATTAAAAAATCTTAATCAGGTTTTAACATATTACGTTATATGTCCCCACAGACTTCACCAGTACAAAATTGTAAGTTTTCTTTTAAGAAGTAATCTCACGTATTATTGTCGAGATAGTGATCCAGTGATTCTCCAGAAGAGGTATTTCAAGTTCCATGGATATACGATGCGGCTGCGATGTATTTGAAACGTTATTTGTGTGCAAATAGCGTTACCAAATAAGTTATTTTATTTTCATTACCTGAGTTGTTGTACTTTCTGTATGGAAGACGTTTTTCAGTGATTTTTGATTTTGTTATGATTTGATGTATGTTGGTTTGCAAATCAAATGCTTTATTTAATGTGTTTTTCTCTGTAATCTTGACGTTTAAAGAAAATATGTCAAGAAATGAAGTTTTTAAAGTGTGATGTATTTCTGTAACGGGATATTTTATTTTTTCTTCAATTGTTGTTCAGTGTTATTTAGAAGTATCATAAATATTTTGTATATGACAGTTTTCAAAATTTGAAGAAACCACCAAAATATAGTAAGAAATAGAATGGTCGTGACAGGCTCACTAGTGCACCCATGCAACAAGTGACTCGCCCGTGCAACCAAGGGTTAGTTTTAAAAGTATTATGTAATTATTTTAAACCACCCGGTATATTCATATACAGGGTTGTTTTGAAATAGTTGTAGAATATAAAATGGTTACTCTACCTATTAAAAGAGACACACTTTTGAAATTCTTGAATTCTATTATGCTCTTTTTTGAAAATCTTTGCATACGATATCATTCTATGTATCGCTGACATTGTCACATAATTCGTTGCAGATGTTGAAGAAAAACTGCCGATATAATTTTTGATATAAAAAATTAAAAAAACGTAACGAATATATTTCGTGATTTACTTACTATTAATAATAAATATTAACTTGACTTACTACCATAAATTATGACGCAATTTTTACTTAAAATTAATTTAAAATTAAATTTGGAAGTTGAATTAAAAGCATAAAAGAGATAATTTGACTTATAAACGGAATTTTCTGATTTATATCAGAATTAAAAATAAATTACTCCTAAAGATTGCAAATTTAATTGTGATTATGTGATTGCGTATTGGCATAAAAAACACATGTTAACGTATTTTAAATAGTAAATGCGTTCAGATATATGTAATGCTTCAGGATTTAATGGAAAAAGAAAGCATAAAATTAATTGAAACGTGAATTTCCGATTGGGACTCTTTGGAAAAATGAAGGTTAAGTGTAGACATTTGTAAAATTCTCGAATCCGGCGGAGTACAGTAAAATATTGACTAGAATACTTGCTTCGGATACGCAGAGTAATGCTCAGGGTTTGTTTTTTACACACTAGATTATTTAATTTTTAATGATATAACATTAAATTCATTGGTGTCCAGGTCAGTAGAAATATCTAGGACATATAGAACACCCTATTGATTGCTAGTCAGCTACAAGGTGTAATTTTCCTTTCCACATACTAGAGAGTCACCATGTTGTAAGGGCGTTCTGATGAGTGAAAGTCGTTAAGGAAAAATTTGAAAATTTCTTCATAATAACTGTTTCATGGAGAATTAAATTTTGAAGGATCTGAAATTGTTTATCATTATATGATAAACAAGTTTTTTGGGTAAACTGTGTAATATTTGATAAATTAGCTTTATACGTTTCGAAAACTTCGTGTTTTCTTTTTCAATAAAAATTGACAATTAAATAAAACAAGAACAGCCAATTAAAACTATTTTAAAACAAGCTTCTATGATTTGCCAGGGGATTTTTGCCAATTGGGATTTTTATACATTTCTATTGCCTGACGTCGAAGTCGAGGATAATAAATAGAAACGCTTGCTAATATTTCCATATTATTAAAATCAATATCATCTTGTACATTTTCCAAAGTATGTTCAGCTACAGCGGATTCTAATAGCTGATTAAGTCTGAAAAACTGTTGGTGCTCCTTTCCTTTAGTATAAGGATACGTTTTGTGTGGCCCACATATACTTTACCAAAGAACAGTTAAATTTATAAACGCCATAAGATAATAAAGGATCGATAGAATCTTTAACTCATTTTAAAAATGGATGATTTATAGAGAATAACTACCAAATGTATAACATTTATAACAATTGCAATTTTCAATTTTGTTTATTGGACGTTGTTTGTTAAATTTAAATCTTTCTCTAAAATTTAAAAGAGATACTTTAAAGTACAAATTTCAGGACGTACTATAAAATAATTTATAAATTTAGTATACAATATACTAGGTTTATTTAACGCTAGTATTTTAGGCTTTTGTGTTTTTGAGAAGAAGAGGTCACGTAATATTCAACCTTAAATTGCTTTAATTTTTTCCTAGCTCCCTTAATTCGATTAACACTCTTAATTTCAATGTTTGATAAGATCTGTGTGTTAGGATTATATATATTGCTATATTTATAGGTAAGCTAATAGCAATCTGTCCCGTCCGCGAATTAAGTTTTAAGGTCAATCTTTAGTGTGACAAATATTTATGAAAATTTTCATCCTACGTCGGCTATCATCTAAGCATACTTCAAAATTAGATTTGTCACTTCAAATAATTGTGTGCTATTTTATTTGCTCCAAATTTTTGTACTCTTGTGCCATTTTTACCTATTTTGATTCTGATTTTTGGTTAGCAGTAGCTTTTATTTCGCCTAAATATTTGAGATTATGTTAACATCGAATATAAAACCTATTTACCTGATAAAGGTTAACTCCGTTTTTATTATAGCTCTTATTGTCATGTTTCGTCATACACCCTTTTACAGTATTCCCTCACAGAAAAAAAACTTCACTTTGTTTTTTTGGTTACAGTACAACTAAACGTCAAGTAAACTCCTAAAATATGCAATGTCGTATAATTACTAATATTTCGAAAACTATTCGTTTTTGAAAATAATTTCATGAGAAAATTTTGTTCTACGGTTCACAAGGTATGTACAGATTTTGTGTTGTTAGTTATTTTTGGAACTCCCCATAGCCGTCAAATATTTTAAGACCAAAATCGATTTGTAAAGCTGTAGTAATAGTAACTGACGTTCGATTAATATAACAAAATGCAATTTTTTATACAGAGTGTTACAGAATAACACACATTTTCAAGAAGGTTACCTTTGAGGCCTGATTTGACCTTAGAAAAATTTTTAAACATTTTTATGAAGTAACCCTCGTATAATTAAAATATATTGACAACTTACACTTTTGTTTATTTTATAAATATACATTTCTTTAATAAGTAATTTGTAAATTTCGAACCATTCTATATGTGGTTCTCGCTTTATGTACTTACAATATCCTTTTCAATGAGACAAATGTACAAAAATCTAACTGAAATAGATTAGCAACATATTAAAAGATTCTCTTGTTAAATTATCGGATAAAAATTACTTTTTGAACAATCTGTAATGGTTGAATTGTTGAAACACGCTGAAAAGTTTTATTAAAATTATTAAATTATCGCATTAAAGATAATAATTTATGGTTAATAGAGGGATTAAAGTCAAATTTTGCTAAATTATCTTGTGTTACCTGTTCTATAAACTAACAACATTTTCAAGATGGCGGCACTTCCGGTAGTACCAGAAATTGCCCCTAACTTCGTTATTTTAAATGGAATGTCTATATTTTTATTTCATATTATAAATCTGCATCAATTTAATGTAATTTTTATCTGAAAAGTATTTACATAACTTCTATAGTTTTCGAGAAAAAAATTATTTTCGTTTCTCAAAGACCAAAATAGAGGCTTTAATAATACCGAATTACTCTAAACTGGAAAGAGATACAATTATGAAACTTTTAACGAAAATCCAAATAATAATAAGATATACCATAGTATAACTAACTTTTTAAAAATACGTTGCAGGGAAAATATAATGAGGCTCCTTTACAACTATCCGAAAATTGCCAAAAAGTTAATTTTTTAAATCGGACTTATATGTTTTTGTTATCGTTCGATGGAGAATTAAATTCTCTTTAAATCCATATAATGTATCCCTATACCTAAATGCGACAGTTTTTAGTTATTTGCCATTTCTCTTGCCAAGAAATTTCACATACATATTTATTACGGAAGTTGGCTTTGGGTTACAATAAACATATTACAATTACAAATATACAGAGAATTAAAAAAGATACTACACTCAAACCTTGCACAATTACCAAGTGTCATCTGAACTTTCAGGTGAAAATATTTTCAAGGTGGCCATACTTCCGAAACTATCGGAAATAACTACGAGTTTCATTTTTTTAAACGAAACAACTAATTTTTTATCACGCCAATCGATAGAGACTTTAATAAGTTTTCGT
This sequence comes from Phrixothrix hirtus, assembly GCA_024586415.1. Taxonomy (NCBI): domain Eukaryota; kingdom Metazoa; phylum Arthropoda; class Insecta; order Coleoptera; family Phengodidae; genus Phrixothrix; species Phrixothrix hirtus. The sequence goes on along the minus strand of JAHWXV010200664.1, from coordinate 4,670 downwards.
TCATACCAGATGTCGTTATACGAAACTTCAATATTTTTTGAGTTGTGTGCTTTTTCGTAAAATACCGAAGTTTCTACGATTTCCACCCTCGTAGGTTACGGTTTCTTACAAAAATGCAATAAAAGTTAATTAAAAATTTATTAACTTAATTACAAGTTTTCAAAATAAGAGCCATAGACCTCCAAACATTTATAAATTCTTAATCGAACGCCTTGAATTGTCGGCTTCCTTATGTCTTGGGGATCCAAATTATTAAAAGAATTCACAACACGGGTTTATAAATCTTCTCTGGTTTGGACTGGAGTATCGTATACCTCCGCTTTAATTTTTCGCCATAAATAAAAATCTAGAGGTGTTAGGTTGGGTGAACTTGCCAGCCACGACCAAGGGACCAAGACGACGAATCCACCTATCATCAAACATATTAGTTAGTTCTTGACTAACAGCCGCATTGCAATGTGCTGGGGCATCACCTAATTGAAAACCAACATGTCATTAACTGCGCCAATGGTAAATTATCTAAAAATTCTTGGACTTGATTTCCTAAAATTTCCAGATATCTTCAACTAGTTAAATTGTCGTCATAAATGAAATAAAAACACCTATCACACATTAGCACTGTAAATACATTAAAGTTAAATTTTTCTTGGAAATTTCTCTCCGTTATTGCGTGAGGATTATCTCTGATCCAATTGTGTAAATTACGATGATTAAAACTACCTTCATGAGTAAACTTTGATTCAACGGACCAAATTATCCTCTTGCATCTTGATAACTGTCATTTCACAGTATTCGACACGATTACCAGGATCGTGAATATTTAATACTTGGACGGAATGCAATTTAAAATCACGCCATTTGTGATTTTTCAATATTCTCTGAATAGAATTACGCGAGCAGCCAAGATCGTGCTCTGCAGATCGAATCGATGCTTGCGGGTCCACCCCAAAATAACCCAAAACACTAACTTCTTTTACTTCGTCTCTTGTAACTGGTTTAGGCAAACGATTGACTTGTTGATTTGTCTGTAATTTTTAAAGTTAATAACAATTCTTCTGATTTTTTTTCTGTCATAGGGGATAAGTGAGGGTATCTTTCAGTAAATGTCCTACAAGTGCGCAAAATTATTTTCTAGCACTCTCCGTGTATTAAAAAATAAATTTAAAATATCCAAATTCGAATATTCCATCTTACAAAATAACCAAAAATCAAAGCAAAAGTACCAAAAATTCACTATACACTAATAAGTTCAAAAAGTTTGGTTTCAAATAATACAGTGGCAAAACTAGGTACAAGTTACCAAAATAAAATGTCAAAACAATTAAGCACTATTTAAAAACACTTATAATAATAATAATAATAACAACTAACTAATGTTTGCAATATCTACTGATACAATGACGATTTGAGTTTAATTTGTTTATTGTAATCCAAAGCCAACTTCCGTAATAAATATGTATGTGAAATTTCTTGACAACAAGAGAAATGGCAAATAACTAAAAACTATCGCATTTAGGTCTAGGCATACCTTATATGAATTTAAAGAGAATTTAATTCTCTATCGAACACGATAACAAAAACGTACGAGTCCGATTTAAAAAAATTAACTTTTTGGCAATTTTTTGATAGTTGTAAAGGAGCCTCATTATACTTCGCCTGCAACGGATTTTTAAAAAGTTAGTTATGTAGTGGTATATCTTATTATCATTTGGTTTTTCGTTAAAAGTTTCATAATTGTATATCTTTCCAGTTTAGAGTAATTCGGTATTATTGAAGCCTCTATTTTGGTCTTTGTGAAACGAAAATAATTTTTTTCTTGAAAACTATAAAAGTTATGTAAATACCTTTTTTGATAAAAGTTACATTAAATTGAATACAGATTTATAATATGATAAAAAATATAAACATTCCATTTAAAATAACGAAGTTAGGGGCAATTTCCGGTATTATCGGAAGTGCCGCCATCTTGAAAATATTTTTAATAGATAGAATAGCCAATACAAGATCATTTACCCTCTATTCGTTTTCTAGATACTTTTAAACTGCCCTGACGGTGGGACACCTTGTATATATGCGTTATATAATTGTTACATTCTTATATAAAGAAAGATTTATACGTGAAAAAATTTCGAAAAATAGCTGTTTATGATAAAGCAATAACAAAAACTAAACTACAAATAGAAAAGATGTCGTTGCACTAACCTATCACAAAAATAACAGGCTAAGATAAGTTTAATACTAGATTCAAGCCACCTCCACCCCTGCAAGAAGTGCACATTATCATGTAACACCATCTATATTTATTTTTAGTTACGTAATTAAAGATAATTCTATGCTAAAAAGATAAATTCTTAATGAATTTACTTTATTCATTATTGAAATTGAGTTATTTCATATTTTACTCCCAATTTTTGATCTCGAAATACTATTAACCATTTTTAAGGGCAGTATAGAATTCTCTGATGATCAATTCTTAGTATGTTGTTAATCAGTTGCTAAAAATAACATATATTTTAATATTTCAGAGTGTAAATCTAAAATCCAATCATTTTCAGCAATAATAGAAAAATCCACAATAAAAGCTATGGCGTATAATAACAAATATTGCAGAAATATTGTAGAACCTCAATATATCGTTAGTGTTGGGTGATACGGTTAATGAATTCTATAGTATGACAAATTACAGAATAAAACAAATATTTTATTTACACATGTATGATTTTATAATCACAAGTGAATTGGAGATGAAAATATAACGGATGTCCAAAAAATAAACAGCATCGCAAAAACTGTGAATACCTTATACCTTGTAGAACAAAATTTTCTTATAAAAGTTTTTCAAAAACGCAAAGTTTTCAAAATATTAACAGTTATAGCATTCAGTCCATCCCTGGCGGGCCAGATAGTAATATCGTTGTCCTTGATGTGTATTACTCTATTATATATCTTGAAGTATGGGACATATGTTTGTTTCTAAAAATATTTATTTTAGAGGATAAAGTTAAAATAATTTTATACTACAAGTAAGTGAAAAATTTAAAATGATTTTTGCAAAGCAAAATAAATAAAGATGTATTTTTTGTATGAAATAATTGGATATCTTGTTCTAGAATATCTCCGTCGTGCACGATATAAATTGGAAAAGAAAATTAATTGTGTTAGTTTCACGTTTGACATTTAATAAAATAATTTAGACTCTTATATTTTAACAAATAATTTTGGTAACAGGCATCATGAAACAATGAAACGATAAAAAACGATCAATGTTTTTAAAAATTAAATATTAAAGTGTAACGATCCACTTAAAATTATTTTAAGTTATTTCAAAGAAACTAAATAAGGCCAAAGAACTTTTATAGGCCAAACTACTACAAACACGTCATAAACAAATATTATGTGTTTTTATAAGCTGTATTAAGATATTATTACTATAGTTCAATTCATAACTCCGTTACAACTGTATTAAGCAAATATAAAATTGCAACGATAGCAGTTGAAATAGCTTTAGAATTAAAAATCCTTTAAAATGATTGTGGAATCGGTCATAAATTAACAACTTCAGAAAATAGCGTCTGCGGCGGTGACTAACTGCCGAGAAGCGAATTAACGAGGTTCTACTGCACGTCAGTTACCTTGCTGTATGTCTATGTTTAGTGATTAAAATATAGTTATTATGGAAACACGTCTCCATTATTCGGGGATTAAATCAATAGATATTTTGTATCACTTCAAATAATATCTACAATTTGTCAAACATAAAAAAACCTATGTCGAATTGACCTCTTGATGATTAATGGACAGCAGTGTAGCGCATGCGCATGCGCTATGGTTTGTGCGCCGATATGTTTGCACCTCTAGGCTTCCTTACGTTTGTTAAGCTGTACAAGGTTGATCAAGTAGGACGTTTTTGAGGAGTTTCTCATATTTTCCAAAGTAATAAATAGAAAATATACAAGGCCCCAAGGGGTAAAATCTAATACTCAACTGATTTCACCAAAAAGTAGCACACTACAACAACAAACAAGATTAACAGCTTATTCCGAGCTTAATTGTTTCAAAAACAAACTGATCCCGCTAATTCCTATTGACAATTCAAAGTATATAAAAGGCACAATAAAAATAAACGTTTAGAGGAAATTAGAGTTTAAATCAAACTTGTTAAATGCCACAAATTGAATAAATAATTGGAAATTTGGCAAGGCGCATTTTAAAGGCACAAGAGTGAGCAACTATATTTTCTATGAAACGTTAGGTTTTTATGAAGATGAAAAATCTTAATTTACAACAACTGTCATTTGGATGACAAGGTCCATGAATATAAATAAGACAAATATTTTTAATCGCCGGACTTCACGTTAATACCCAATTTTGTAAGTTCTGCACATAAGTGTTATGTATTGGCAAATAGAATCGCTGATCTATTTGGTTGTTTTATAAAATAATTGAAATAAAAAAAAGAAATATATTTTTAAATTTTCTCGTAAAGTTATTATCAAAAGAATACCAATTGCTATATGTTGTTGAGAAGAGAATTTTATATAGATTTTGAAAATGAAATGATGTATAGGATGTTATATCAGAAATAACACATGTTTTTGTTAGAACTCGAAAACCTAAAGCTGTAGAGATATAAACCGGAATTCTCGTTATATATATATATATATATATAT
>JAHWXV010200647.1:0-19723 GCA_024586415.1 Phrixothrix hirtus | reverse complement strand
GTATATATATATATATATATATATATATATATATATATATATATAGTGCGGTCCACGAATAACCGATAAATTCATTCGTTTTGTCATAAACAAATTTAAAAAAATTCTTAAGTATTTAAATAATTCAAATTAAAGTATAAAATACCAAAATAATTATAAAACTGGTTTATAAGATTGTCAAATCATAAAATTAGTAACTTGTTAGCATTGCCATCCCAAACTGCTCTAATATTTTATTTAAATTACTCCAAGAATACAAATAGAAGAATTGAATGTGCATTGTAAATCAAAAAGAGAAAAACGATTTTAAAGGTTGACATGACCCGTGTCAATTTTAAACCATAGCAAGTCCATCGCTACAATATCGAGGTGATATTGAAATACGCATATTCTCCAAAGTGAGTGGAACAAATTAAGAACTGGAAGTACAAAGAAAAACACATTCGCTACGTCATTTATATTCCCGTGACTGGGAAAATGAAAGATGTTTTAAAGAAAAAAGGGAAGCTGGACAGTCGACGATCTTTCTTGATACAGCCGCGTGTAAATTTTCTGGTGACATTTATGAGAATCCAACTAGTTTTGGGAGAATATAATGTGTATTGGAATACACAAATCCGCAAGTGCAAGTGTCCTCGTTTTAATTTCAGTATCTTAGTGAATGGTACTTCAACGTAATAGAATTGATGAAATCACACCTGGTGAGTACAAACACCCAACTTAGTTGTTTATTAGGGAGATTGTGGTTGCATAATCAAGGTCAGCCTGTCAAGCCTACCTGACTCACTATTGGAAATCTCGGAAAAGGGACTTTCAAGTCTTTAGTACGGTACATATTTTGTTTTAAACACATCGAGACGCTCTTGTCTATTTCTGAGCTCGTTGGTGGGAACCTGCCCTTTTTAGCCGATTTATTGGAATTAGCAATTTGATGCTACTCTTCTGTAACGACTATTGAGCGTACCGATTACACATTATCGTCAATTAATTAAGAAGCACCTTCCCAAGTAAATGCTTTGAACATTGACTTATGTAATCATGAGTTTAAAAAGCCTTACTCCATTAATGTAACCCATTTCATTTTACTACCAGAAGTTATTAAATATTCAACGCATAAATGTTTAAATTAAGTTGTAACTTAGGATTAAGTAAATACTTAACCAATTAAACCCCCTATCTACGTGGTGAGCTCAGCCGAGTGATATATCTGTTTATATGTTACATTGAGTAAGGTAAAAGAAGCTATAACCTCGTTAATTCCGTCCGACAGTGTCAAGACTTTTGAGAACTGTATGTTCATATACATTGCATTGTTCTCGATTTGCTTGATTAAATTTACCTTCCCAATTATTTTAGCGAGTGATATGTTACCTGATAAACGAGGGGAAACCAAAAGATTTCCTCGGTTTAAACAATTCATTAAAGTTAATTCAATTACAAGTCCGCTCAATGTACTTTCACTACCTTAGAAGCTATATTAAGTTCAATTAATGCATATTCGTTAATATACCTGGTAGATCAAACAGAATACCACCATTAGTTACAAATTCTGTGATGCTTCCTGCAGAACCGCAATAATAGTGCAAAACGCGATTAAAAGGAATTACGATAATTCAGCGTATTCGCAACATTCATAATTCCTTACACATAGTAATTAAAACTTTACTAATGACAAAATGAATTGTAAGGATGCGCCAAACAAGTACCATGCGCGAGTAAGTGATATTAGTTTTTTTGTTATAAGATAATTGTACAAATAATAAGTGGTCGATTTACAGTTTCACCAAACTGAGTAAATGAACCAGTCAAATCCTGTATAAATTAAGCTTTAAGTAAATTCGATCAACAGTTGCATAACATTACGCAATAGTTAACTCAAAGAAAACCGTCCGAATTAAATCTAGATTGTATTGATAACCGATATAATTAAAACAAAAATAATTTTAAATAACTTCAAAATCAATTAATTAACGAAATACATTTACGCAACATTCCACGTGTTAAGCAAGAAAATGTGCAAACATACAAATTTATTGCTATGTAAGTTGATTAAATAGTAGATAGAGAAATCTGTTGATGACCGTACTCAGAATAAAGACCGAGAATATGAATTTACCTATAAATAAGAAGCTTTTGTAAAGAGAAAAGCAGTCATTTTATGGGACTCGACATACAGCATTGCTCCGTGTAAAATCATTATAGATCTTTCAGAGCTTCTTCGTAAGGTTGCCATTTTCTGATTAATTTTGCAGCGATATTTACATGACGTATTGTCAACACTCCGAAGCTGTAAAATCCTGAGCACCGTTCCAGATTAAAAATCTGCAGGAAATAGTTTCGTAAACCCGAGACCTATTTTACAGTTACGAATTCGAACAACTCGTCTCGTACTGTGTTGCTTGGTAACGGGAACCGTCCTAGTCTAGAGTATTATAACCTCAGCGGTGCTCCTAACAGTTTGCACCCGGCGTTGTCTACACCGAACGAACAATCTGAACGACTTTCAGCCGAATGCAAGCATGTTGCTAGGTAGCCAGTTTTGTTCGACGTCAAACTCCTTCAGCGTCGTTACGCGTCGAGTTGTACCTATAGCGACAGCGCAAGTACGCTCAATCAAGGTTACCTATAATCGTCAACGTCTCGACGCCTACAGGTGAATTGCTCCGCAGCGACCTACAAACGACGTCTGACGTCGCGACGCCTAGTTGTACTGAGTAGAAAGAGAAGTCACGGATACATCCTGGCGTCGTCATATTCATAATCCATCCCAGTTCACTGTCGAAATAAATTACGTGCACGACCGCAGACACAAGTGATGCGATCGTGTTCAGGTCTAAAGATTCACTGAACTAGCGCGTTCAGAGTTAACATAGAAAGAGGAATACGTCATGTCAATGTATCGTGTCACGACGAAGTAAATCAAACTGCTGTCTTTTCCCATTCGACGGCTGATCCTTCTGTACAGTAAATGTTCAATTCGAATGATCATTTTAGTTATATATACCGTACGAATATTGTTTTAGTTCTTCCGTTTTATTTTTAATAAACCGTTTTCTAAATAATATCATTCTTATTATTGTCGCGGATCCTTAATAGAGTTAAGGAAACTAAACAATTACAAAATAAGTAGTGCAAATATTCGTTTCATGACCGAAGTCGAAAACACGTAATTTCGGAAAATGGGGTTAACTAATAAATAACTATTCCGTAAGAACACCGACATGAAAAGAAGTTAACCGAAACCGCCCGATAGACTCCAGGCCTTAAACAGCCCAAACGAACCAGACCTGCATGATAGAGCTAATCCATTGCAGAAATGTAAATAGTTTAGTTTTCCTACGTTCTTAGTAAATCAAATTGAACCGTCACAGTACTGATTTACGTCCACGTTTTCAACGCTAATAATCATTAAATCGAATGCTAATGATTATAATAGCTTATTATATACAGCGTCAGTCAACAGACCGCATCTTGTTCGCCACTGTACCACATTACACCAAGTTTGATGACAGTGTTGATTTTACCTTATCTAAATCCGTTGGTTATACCGATTCCTGGAGATTTATGGGTTGCGCTTCATGTAAGATTACTTATCATCCTACATACAGGGTGGTACATCAATCCTGGCATCCGTGACTGGAATCATTGTCATCATCAATTATCAACTTTGATATACCAAATACGGTGTTTGAATGCTGATTACCGTTAATAAACTCCCGACTTCACTGTTAGTTGGTTTTGTAGTACATCCATAAATCCGATACCACATTGTCTATATAAGTACTAATAATTCTTAAGTGCGGTGTTTAGATTTCAGTATAAAAAACATACAGAAGCTTTTATTACATTAATTTAAAGATAAAATTGTGAACAAAGTATTGTATGATCGCAATTGCGTCTTAAATGAGTAAAGTGAACAAAGTATGACTTCCGTAAAAAATTATTAATAATTGGTTCATCAAAAAAAGATTAATTTAACATAGGAAGCTTGTAACGAAGAATAATTAGTTGTTAGAATGTTAATATGTTAGTGAAAATTAGGTACAAATAGCTCTACCTTTATATTCAATATTCTTTCGGAGAAGAGACACCAAGAAACGCCTATAGAACGTAATTTAACATAAGTCAGTTTAGATTACCTCAATCGCCATTTCGCAAAAATTGCAAATGAGTACACTTCCATTTGGACTCAAACATTCTTAAATCATCTAGCTGGAGAGGTAAATACCATTTATAGTTAATTAGTAATAATTATTGTGGTACACCAAAATTATTATATTTCTTTATTATCCAAGAATTAACAGCCTCGAACGATATCTTTTGTGAAAAAGAAAGAGGAACATTCATCATATTTAACTTTGTTATCTAACTGCCAGTAATTTACTCTATGAAAACTAATTATCGCCTTTCAACACATTAAATATGAAAATAGTTTCCCAAAAGTTCTTCTTTCGCCTGTTTTATTTCAGTAATTCTAGCAAGTTTTCAGATAAAGCAAACCCGAGTAAAAGTAATAGATTTTGTGTAGTCCTATATGTACAAGTATATACTTTCCACAAAAATTCTAGCAAATACTCGTATATTCTGCTTTACTATGGTTTAATGGTTTAATTTTATTCCGTAACCGTAAACCATCAGCGTTTCAGTGAAAATTAAAACAAAATTAAAAAATATTGTTTTTACTTAACGATTTTATGTACCGGCTTTATACATAACTCAATTGTTACGCAACAATATAGGATAGTCGAAAGCATCGTGAAATGAGCAACGAACTAACAAGCACTTCTCAACTTACATAATTAGTCACATAGACTCAATAGAAAGTAAATATTTACCAAGCCAAAGCAAGTTGTTATTCGCTTGAAAAATTAAAAAATGTTAATTCCCTTTGCATTTAAATAATTGTACATAATTTTATTTAACTACTATAAATTTAGTTTGTACATCGTAGATTTGCTTTCTAAAAGTAAAGCTTGATAAAAAGTTGCAAACCAATGTAAAACAATTCAAAACTACTCTGAAACCTATGTTCTAACCGTTTGCTATTCTATACAGTCCTCGTTAGAATAAAATAATATTGGTTGTTTCTCAGTTGAGAAAATACGGAATGCACTCAGCTATTCACTTTAAACTGTATCTTATTGCCGAACCTACAAAAGGTGTTAAAATGCTTTTCTCGTGCCGCTTACACAATTTGCTTTCCGACTTTCAAACATATTTCTCAATGTTTGAACACCTTTATTTTACAAAATAATATTATTATAAGTAAGTGTGGTAAGTATATAAGGGGCCAATTTATTGTCAGAATATATTATTTCAAAATAGCGTAACCTTGTAACAACACTTCTTTATGAAATCCAGCACTATTGCCAAAACAAGGTTGCGACAATGCCTCGGGTAAAATCTTGATGTCGTAGTAGATCTAGGCCTGTGAATTCTATAACTGGCAGATAGGAAGGAACAGGATAGGATTTACAGGGGTGTGCACTTTACTTACAACCTTGGTAGTACATAGTCAATTGCATAAAGCTTATTTATGTTTGATTATGAGTTGCAACACTGAATTTGAGATCACTTTTAAAAGCAAATTAATGTTTAATTTAAAACTGTTATAACTGCTGTTTATCTGCGAATTCTATTTAAAATTGCTCAGAACAAGAAGTGTTTTCTATGCTTCAATTCTTATGCTCGGTAATAATTTATTATCTTTCGAAAAATTTTAATTTAGTTTTTATGAACAATTAACACTGAATCTATTTATTCCTGGTATATTTGTAATTAAATTTAGTATATAAAATGCATGTTATCCTAATTGTACACTTAATGTGTTGGATGTCTCTATACTTTTGATATAAATTAATATTTTATTTATGACAAACAAATGTCTTGGACAAAGTATTTTTAAAATGGGTTAGCATCGGTACGAATCATTACTGTAACCGAATGCGTACGTACGTCTATTATTGTAATTTATGCTAGAGGTCAGCCAATATAATTATATTGGTATTTGGAAAGATTGCTTGCATCGATCGACATAATCGAATTTTGAAATGGCTGATCACACGAATGTTTACGAATTGCTGGGACGGTTTATAAACACTATTGTTTTAATTTATAAACAAAGTTGTGATTTTAATTGTTTGAGTATTAACGTTTTGGATTATTTATGTGCTAAGTATATAGGTATAGGACGTACCCATGAATCATATTGTAAGGTATATGGAAAAATAGGAGCCTTACTTTTCGCATACGGTATTGTTTATCAAGACATTTTTATCGTCTCGAGAAATATTTTTCAGGTAGGGAAACGCTAATAACCAAACTCAGTAATTCGTAATTATTAAATTATGATTTAAATTCGGTAAATAATAGTGTATCGGTTTATTTATATAGCAAATCTTTATATATTTCTTGCAAACGGTTCTGATTGTTAATGAACAGATAATTTAAATTATTGTCCAGTAATTTTAAGGGCTGAAATCCTAGGCGCTTTTAATATATATCGCTGGCCTAACACCTTGCGAATGACGATTAATTAAATGTTCGTCTAATAATTAATTTATGTATAGTAATTAATAATTATGACTTGTTCAGTTAATTCAGAAATATATAACAGAATACGAGTTTATGCTTGAATATCTCTCTCAAAATTAGTCAATTGAAACCTTCTTCCATATAGAGGTAAATTAGCATTTGTTCAGCATATTTATATTGTTTTCGGTGTGAAATGAAACTAGTCCTTGCGTGCTATTCGCTTGATAATTTGGAAAACGACCATAATTAGTGCGGTATAAGAACAAAAATAGAATCTTAGTTTACTAAAGTTCCGTTAATTGTTAAAAAGCTTAGTTCTAACTAATTAATCGTTTTGCAAAACAAATAAAATGAATTACGTGTTTTGCATAACATGAAACATGAAGTAATTTATTACAGGTGGACAAATAGACAGCGGATTTAAATACACTCTTGAAACATAGAATTTAATGAGCGTTGATTGCGAAATAGTTAATTAAAAGTCTAAAACTTCCGTTGGCAAAGCACGGCTATGAATGTTATTGTCAATAACAGTAATCTATACCCAGCAGCCGCACTTGAGCTTTTGACTTTAACGATAAATTTGTTTTACAAAATTAGTTTGCTTACATAATATCACGTAATCAGCTGTTCATTTGTCAAAAAAACGCAAAAAGGGTTAAGTCCTAATTATAAATATTATCGGGAAGTAAATGAGAAAAACTTAATACAGGGCGTTTTGTGTCATGAACTATTCTAGTAAATTTAAATATATACAGAGTGCTAACCAGAAATATCAAATTTGATAATTACCAAATAATAGCACTAACATGTAGCTGAATTTCTCGTTACAAAATAACCTTTAAAATAAAACAAATAATTTATACAAAACAGTAAAGGTATTTTGTATGTAATTTTCAAGTACATCTTACAACCTTCGTCATATTGTAAACAAATTATAAACTAATTGGTATGGATAATTCATAAATCATTTTAAGATTGCAGCTACTTACATTACGAAAAATCTTCGAACGCTTGCCTTACTACAAGTGTTTAAAAATGATCTTGTTTTATGGAGTGGTCTAGTTTACGTAGCAGAAATAGATCAAAAACAACTTTATATTACAAGAAAACATAGTTTTAAAATAGCTAATGCATGATATTATTTTATGCTTACCATGTTCTGTTTAATGGCAGTTTCTTTCTTTAAAATGAAAACCCATCAAGAAATTTTAATGTTTGAAATTTCTTGTTACTATTATGCACATTACACGCTAAATACCAAAGAAGTTAAGGGTATCGCAAGATGTGACTAAGTATTAATCTATTTTATCTCTTTGTTACCTGAAATATTACTAAATATTGCAAACGTTAAATTACAAGCAACATTTATTTTCATTATACGTTGTTAACTATTTTTAATTACTATACATTTCATTTTCATTAGTATTCTTATTGCAATTTGTTTGTTTTCTTTTATGTGCGACAATTTATGTAATTCTAAACAAACCTAGGATACAACGTTTACTATTTCTCACTATAATTATTTTCTATCTGATGTTGAATCAACATCTGGCGCCCACAGCTGTACACCGTGAATCCTACTAACGTGCAGATATAAACAACTTTCTGAAGGCTATAAGAGCTAGCAGGTGCACCTTTTAACCCGTTATAAGAACGGGGTTATAGGCTACACTTTGAAGTATTTAATATTTGGTGTACATTAATCAACGATCAGACAACGATGTGCAGGTATTTGAGAAACTTTCGTATCAGCTGCGTTTAAGTACAATCTGTTACACTAGTTGTACCACCAGTCTGTACTTTATTTTCTTATCGACAGCAGTTTCACGTCTTTGCTGAATCCTTTATAAAAGTGGGCATGGGTGGAAGTTGAACATAAATTTTTCATAGAGCAAAGAGTTTAGCTTGTCAAGTTATTTTCAATGAAGTATTTGATTTATTTTTGTTACACTATGTAATTTTAACCTTATAGCATACTTACAATGCCTTCTATAATGGAGTTAACTATATTAAATTTTGTTAAAATTATTTTATACTTGGTGGTGTGTTACACCACGTATCATAGGGATTCACGCCGTAAATATTTAATGTGCAGCTATTGGATACCCTAATTATTTTCGTGGAAAAGTTCGTACAGGATTTTCGTAACAAGAAATATATGAAATTGTGATGCACATTTGTTTTAACTTTCCTATGGTTTATAAAGTAGAGGTTAATTAAAATGATTGCGCTATATTTATAAACATCAAACATGCTTTGGAATTTGCTACACAGAACCAGTTGTTTTCGTGTCACTATTGCTTTCATATGTTTCTTGATATTAAAATTATTTAATTCACACCAAAATAAAACGACACACGTGAATAACCGGGTTTGTTTAGTGCATTCCAAGGCATTAACAATTTTGTGAAATGCAGAAAAATTAAAAGAAAGGTGCATCCCGATTCAGAATTTCCTTCACTACAAGAAAACTTATTTACATTTTCGCCGTAAAATAACTAGGAGAGCCAATAATTTAAACCCATGCAGATATTTGTTCTTGAACCAAGTATTAGCTGGTGTTCCCTAGCATATAACATTCAGCTGATTTTATTTGATAAAAATGTTAAACTTTATTAGGTAACTTAACTAAATGTTTGAATTGGCAATACTTAATCATTTTTTTCTTAATTTGTATTAAATTAGAATTTTGTTTAACAAATAAATTATTGAAATTGTTATTATATTACGCCTTACCGTGGTCCACGTAATTACAATATTTGATTTATTTACCGTCTCAATGTATGACTTTGTTTTAGTACCGTTTACGCTTACGGTGCTAAATAAAATTCATTAATTTTTTTCTAAAATTAGTTTGTTTTGAACTTTTGCATTTCCATCAATGTGATTTGTAGTATAGGATACTCTAGTTTCGGTATAACTTTCCTCTAACTTTATTACTGCGATTTTCTTATAACTATTCTCGCAAAATTTCTTCTAGCTTCAACTTTTATTTTTGATTTACCCATCTTGCAATTGAGAATTGGACATTTCGATAGAAACGGATCAATAGTAAACTAACAGAAACATTGTGGATATTACTAATGTGAAGCATAATTTAACCCATTAGTTTATAGTGTCCCGTAAAAGGAACTGTTACATTTTTATGTACGATACTGTACTCTTACCACTTTTATGAGCCTGCACATGTTCATTTGAAGGTTGATTGCTGTTGTATTTAGCGGCTGTAAAAGATTTCAAGTTTGTTATTGTTTATTGATTGATTTTTTACAATGAATAAAGATAATCATTATTAATTAATTATTAGCCTATTTTCTTAAAATAAAAATATCTAAATTTAAGAATAATGCAATTTGCAATGCCGTGCAATGTATTTTAATAGAATTTATCGATATATAAGTTATTGTAATACTGCAATGCCTTGTTCTTAGTTTTGTCTCTTATAAAGGACACTATGCATATGAAATCATATATTAGATTTAGAAGTAATATCTGTTCCATAGGTTAACTCTGCATGAACTACTTTGTGTGCTTGAGGAAGACGACAATTTTGATTATGATAATTTGGATATATTAATTGAATCACCTGCTCAAAATTTTGGTGACACAGAATAGGATAGCGACAAATCCGATGACGAACACATTGGTGATCCTAATCGCCTATGCCGTGGAATACTAAAACAAAATAGTGAGTTTTGGTCTAGAGATGATAATGGCTTTGATGAAGATGATTTAATACCTTTGGCAAAATTGTTTCCAAAATAGGCCACAAGTACTAATATAAACCAACCCTATACTTCAATAGAAAAACCACATAAATGCAGAAAAGTACATCAGTGGTCTAAAAACCTGCCTAATTATTCAATAAATACTATATGTGTACTTGGAGAACATCTTTAGAAGCAAAATCGGCAAAGAATCCGGTAGATTCCTTTTATTTATTTTTTGATAAAAATTTAATAGATATGGACATCAAAATAATAAGGAATTAAGTTTTGCTGAACTATATCTCTGTTATGAGGATTGATCCTCTCAGGATATGCAAAATATCCCAATAAAAGGATGCACCGGATTTCATCTAAAGATGTGCCAGAGATTTTAGAAAACAGTATTCAGTTCAGTAGGTTGAAATGGTACTGCATCATATTCATTTCAATAATAATTCAAAGATTGTGGCTACAGATAAACTTTATAAGGTACGTCCTCTAATTGATGGACTCAATGGAGTGGTGGATTAGAAGAATCTCTTTCTGTTGACGAAAGCATGATACGATACTACGGCAAACATTATGCAAAACAATACATAAAAGGGAACCCCATTCGGTTTAGATACAAAAATTGGGCAATTTGCAGGAGTACTGGTTATATGGTTGTTTTTGAAATTTATACAGGGAGATCAACAACTGACAAACAATTTGCTTTTGGTAAAAATGTGGTAATGTTATTGCTAAAGAAAGCTGACGTTCTTCCCGGTAACGGATATAAAATTTATTTTGATGCATTTACTAAGTAAACTATCTGAGGAGACTATTTGTGCAACTGGAACATTCAGGAAAAACCATACGGAAAATTGTCCATTTTCTGAAAGTGGTATGTGGAACCAGAGACAACGAGGATCCTATTAGTTCGTTGCAAATGATAAAATATTATTAGTGCAGTTGAAGGACAATAAATTTGTGACAATTGCTACTAACTTTTACAATAATAAAATTATAAATACTTCTAGGTGGTGTAAGAAAGCAAGGATTAGGAAAAAACATCTCACAACCCAAAATGATAACAAATTATAACAAATACGTGGTAGGTGTCGATACAATGGACGTGCTTATCGCAGCACACAGAACTAGAATTAGACAGACAAAATGTTACTGGCCAATTGTGTCCTATTTATTAAAAGCTACATTTACAAATGCCTGGTTACTGATGAAACTATTGAAACCGTCAAACCGAAACTGTGCATCGCTGCTGCGCTTTCGCAGATTTATTGCACTTAGTTTTCTTAATTCACATGGCAATATAGCGAGGTAAGGAAAAACTGCGCTACCTCGCACAAATATGATTAAATACGACAACATCAGGTATCTTGTCAAGTACTCAAAGACAGATAGAAGATATCAGATTTGTAAAAAGAAGAGTAACTTCATTTGTAAGAAATGTGAATGTGGTTTACATCCGAGGATATGTTTTGAAATGTACCATACAATGTAACAAACTGTAATATACTGTGTTTGTTATCTATATTTTTCTTTTGCTCAATTTTCATAGTGTCCCTTTAAAGGGGAACCGTCTTGAAGCAAAATCAAAAGTAATAAGAATAAAATTTTGAATGAATTACGTTACTTAAGCTACCTTAAGCTGATTTTTAACAAAACATTATGACAAATTAATTTATTTTTACTTCATGCACTAATGGGTTAACTGCTGTAGGAAATCGCAAAAAACTACCTTGTTTTTGTTATTCTGTGCGTTCTCGTTATAATTTATTTCATACTTCTAGTAATAAAGCTGCCGGTCCAAATAATAACCAAAGTAAATATTATCTTTTAGAAATGAAAACTTGTAACAAATGGTTTAAAATCAATTAAAGGCAATAGTATAAAGTAGTGGAAGATTATAATAATGTCTATTGTAACTATGATGAGTAATTTTTAAGTTGCCTCTTAGAAGCGTTGCTTGATACCAAAGTAATAGTAATGGCCAAAGTATGAGAAAAATAATTAAAAATTACCTACACAAGTTTCCGTAAGCATGTTACAGTATAAATACGAATTTTAGATTGGTTACCTGAAGTTGAATGAAAGAAGATATGTATTTATAATTTAAAACCTGTTAGAATCGGTGCAAATGCCTTTAACGCCTTTGGCTGTACCTACAATTTAAATAAATTGACATAAGGATCACATCGATTTTTAAATTATTACGTCTAGACGTATTTGCTTAAAATAAAATATTGAAAATATATTTGAAGGTTTATTAGTTGTGTCACACTTTCTGTATTGCATGCATGATACGTGTCTAGACATCACACCTCAAGTCAATTTCGTACAGTCTATAACTCATCCTTGAAGTATACCACTGACGTACATAAATTTGAACATATTTCTTACAAACTATTGGATATAAATTGGCTCAACATCTGACAAGAATAGGTAAGTACATCATTCAAATTTCAAACAACGGGGTGTAATTGCTGAGAAATAAAATAAATCAGCTTTGCATTAAAAATATTTTACACATAATGTTGCAAAGTCCTTTAATATCTAATCAACATCTTTAGATACTACTACCTAATTAATACTACAAATAATTCTTAGGTATAGATTTAGGAACACGTTTCATAGTGACAGAGTTAATAACGCCGTAATTTCAAGTATACCGCTATAAACGTTTGTATTATATTACGAGGTAGGTGCTCTTCATACTTAAGTTAAATTTTGATTTCTCCTTATTAAAGATTTATTTAATTCTTATTTATCTTAGGACTACTTATGGAATATACAAATTCTGCAGCTTTAAATTTAAAGCATTTTCATTTATTCTTAGCTTGTGTTTTTAAATCTATTCAAAAATATTTATTCTATGCAAACATTTTTAATACGTATTGTAATTACAAACCATCATTCATTAAACCATCGAATTAGCAGGTAGAAAAAGAAAATTTGTAGTAGATTACTACACAGATATCTATTTGTGGGTTATCTAATTAGATTGATTGTGTATGTAATTTAATATTCTATTCCGAAATATTCAATAAAGGTTTAATAAGGTGCTGTAAATTACTAACAGATACTTCTTTGCATGTTTATATATATTTGTATTCTAAAATGTGCAGTTTTTAAAATAATTGATATTAAGGTTTTGAACCCGGCTTGTTATTTAGCTAGACTACTGCAAAAAAAAATAAAAATGATTTATCGACAATACTTTCACATTGATTTTGTTACTATTATCTGACTCACCGTTACTAGTTGCACTTGTGTGAATATAATAATTAATTGAAGATAATTAATAAAACATTTAAAAAAGATATACAAAGTTAGATCGTAGGATGTACAACCGGCATACTACAGTACTTACGCTACAATGTTTCAATTAATTTTAAGGTAAAACTAATATTGAGATATAGATCCGCTAAATCTAACTAGCTATCACAAAAAAGCTCTCGGCATGTTTCAGCCTAGTTGAACCTCATTAGAAGAAGGTATTCAAATGGCAGTCTGACCGCAGGGTACTTCAGGATATTTAAGCACTAATCATCCTAATTACCCGTCCCAGAGCACTTTAAGGAAGTTAAGCTCTAATGATGTTAACTACGTTTAAAACCAATCACTTATGCAGCAAATTTAAACTCCAACTTTACAAAGTATATGATAATAGGAGAACCGGTTTAAAACTTAATTAACATAATTAGTGCTTAAATATGTTTAATGATTCTACTTCCAGACTATCATTGAGATAGGTTCTTCTGATGCGCCCCAAGTAAACTGAAACATTTCGAAAACCTCCTTGTGGCAGTCTAAGTACGGATGCCTCCGTAACATTAACTTTGTCTTCAAATTATTTGGAAAGTTGTAGGGCAAAGATTGTACCATGTTACTTTTACATCCTACAATTTAAACTTGGTTTCCTTTCCAACTTATTAATTAACTTCTAATAATTAGTCGCAAATTAATTTGTCAGTGCATTTCAAACATTATAAAACATATCTCCTTTAGCTTTAAAATTTGGAAAATCTTTATAGCAACTAGATGCAACCCCTATATTTCAAATTAGATGGAAATAAAGAAATTTGTTTTAAACAAATATCACTATTTAAAACGGAAGGTTGTTGATTGCCGGGGTGTGTCAGTGTGAGTAATTAAAAGTAAATTCCTGTATTTGCGTGTTAAAGCTTGCGCAATCATAGGTTTTAGGATGTTCGGCAATCAAACTGTCTCAACTTGTTATTGATACTAAGCAGAAGGGTCAAGTACCTTAATTCGGACAATGAATGTGCTGAACCGATAGATTATTACCTGAAAATGATCTCAATATGCTTTACTTCATTTATTTAGTGTTACATATGTGGGTCTCACCAAAACTTTTATTTTATTAACGACATAAACCTGATAAGTAACAAACTTTAAATTTCATATGTTTATTAAACGTCTAATTTAAAACAGATATAAATATTAAAAAAATGCAAAATAAATTCTTACAACTACAAAAGAAATACACCTTTACTACAAATACTGTTATCTAAACAATTTCAATGACCTGTTAAGCAATATCCCTTCAAATATTGAAATTTTCCCAAAGGCATTTGTTTGACATTTTGTAAAAGTATCCAGATGCAGGTAAAAATTTTGCTATGAGTAAAATTTACAATGATTTTAACTTTAAATGAACGTTGTCAAGATTTATTTAAACAAGTTCTTTTGTAAAACATTTATTTAGTTTTGAAACTTCAAAGGATTTTCACTTACGCTGTAATATTTTGATTGTTGCTATTATTCTAAGATTGGATGATAATTTATCTTCTGTCTGTTTATTTTCATTCTAACAGAATTTGATTTTTCGATTTGGTTTCCATGCCAATTTATGTACTGGTTGGTAAACCTTCGATCTTCTATTACACGAAAACTGCCGTTTTATAAAATTATATTAAATTTTATAAACTTGCTGACGGCGCCCCGAACACTTTAGTTTGCTGCTGTTATCAATCAGAGGTATTTTCAGTTTCAAATACTTGGATACTTACGCGAGCAGTGATTTATTCGGATTTTACATGTTCACCAACAAAATGATCTACTTGCGAGTTTCCCGTTGGTTGCTTAGTTCACCACCTCGGAACTACGTAAGTAAGATGATTTTGTTTGTAACCTACGGCTTTTACAACTTTTTTAAAATTCCCTTCCTGATGCTGTTTTGACCAATCAAGGCTCTTAAAATTTCAAAAAAACGACTTGCGTGCCTTGTTGGAAATCCGTTTGGAGTTCCCTTAGATATTTGCACCCTTTCGTAAAGTTTCGATGTTTTAAAGCTTCGGTTAATAAAGTATATGGCTCCATAATTTTCTCAAGATTTCTTGCTTTATGGGTTTACTGTTTGCAAGACCTTCCCGTGTTGAATAAGCAATTTGAAATTGTCGCTTCGATTTTTAAATTATTTGTACTTTGAATTATATATCTAAACCCGCGTATTTTTATAACGGAGCACTAAATTTTTATTTTACAGTCTAAGAACTACGGTTTTAACTTAGAAATACTATTAGGTAATTTCTACTTAAAGTAACATTTTAGAAATTTGAAATAGGTGATAACTTATTTCAATTTTATAATGTAAGAACATAGTAATTTTTATACATGTTAATTACGAGGGTCCAACAAGGTTTAAGTTTTTTAGCCAATATTTAGTTTGATACTTTCATTGTGATAATTTAACTATTAATTATTTAAAATGAAAACTGATGGTTTACTTGATACTATCTGATGATAGGATTTATACTTGTTAGATGTGTCATTGCTGTCTATTTTAAATTTATTATTTTGAATTATACCGATTTATTTTGGAGATTAGTTCATATAGCATTGTATTTTAAGATAACCATCTTTTAATTTCTACAGGTTAGTTTGATGAAGAGATAACTAGAACCGCTGCTCAGCCAAGAATATGTTGCAAAACAAATACAAGCCAGGACGAGTTTGAAAGAAGAAGCTTCTAAATGCATGAAAATTACCATTTACTTCATAGAATGGGCGAATTCAAAGAGTTACCCGTGTAACTAAAGGAGAACTTGACAAATCCTAGCTGTATCGCTATCCATTACTCTACCATATTTTGATACTTTGGCTATAGGAAGCTGTCGTTTATAAAGGAATTTTGGTAATTAATTTCAAAGTACAGTTTTTAGGTCAAATTTTTAGACTGATTTTATTTTACTTTCCAATTAGAAGAAAAATTGACCCAGGTACTAGAAATCATAACTTTTGTCGCATAACAGCTGTGAATGATTGTGTCTTTCACAAAACGTAATTATTTTTCTTCTAAAATGTTGCCATCTTATACCTTTCTGCACGACTATTCACTAATGAATGATCGTGGTTGCTTTATTATAACAATTTTCATCGTAAAGTACCGTTCTTGTGTTACACAGTTGGTATAATATATTGTCTATTACGTAACAATAATTATGATCGCTTCAATTTGGATTGCGACCTCGCCAAGCGATCGAGCTAGAACAAGCTTCGTATTGCGTGCGGAACAATGAAATTAACACGCTAAGAACAGCTTGATATTTTTATAGCTTACCTGGCTAAGTCCTTTTAGTTATTAGAAGAAGTTAACGGAGAATATGTGTTTCCCTGTAGTACTATTTGTCAGTGATACAAAATGCTTAAGGATGGAATACAGCCAATATACAAAATGACCAGGGCTATGGTTTCTCTAACGGTAACAAGCATTACCGCCAATGCTATGATTGTGCGGCAAAATCGAATCATTCATACTAACATAACCACCCGGAATGCCCAATGTTTCATTACCTACCTGCTATATTTTTGTAACCGAAAGACTGCACTGTTAACTACTGAGTAACGCGAGGCTCGCGTGCAAGTTTGTGTGGAGCTGAAAAAATGGTAATAGAAAACGGCGAAGAACTTATTTCGAAGTTAGCAGCTGGTTATGAAACTTGACTTCAATATTTTGACCCTAATAGTAAGCAAAAAAGCCCGCTCTGGAAAACTACATAATCATCAATACGAAAACAGCCAGTAGTATCTGATCGTAAGACCATGGTCATCCCATTGTTTAATATCCACGTCAGGATTTATCAACATGCATCACCAAATACAACTATAATTGGATAATATATAAAAAACGTACTGAAAACGTTGAAGGACCACCACAATTGAAAACGACCAATTTTTATGCAGGAAATCAGATCTTACACCATGATAACATACAATTACACATTGAAAATACAGTTGTGGCGTATCTCTGGCATCAAAGTGAAATCTGTACTTTATCAGTTCTATCGCCCAGGCCTTGTCCTTTGTGATATTTTTCTTTTCCTTGAAGTGAAGAAACGTCTTTGTGGAAGGCATTTTCACCCTTCAGAATGATTGCTGAGCGCTGCTGAAGCGAATATGAAAAATTTTCCGAAGAATAGATTTCAACACGTTTCTGAAGGACGGAAAGAGTGTTGCGATTAGCACATTGGAACAAATGGAAGCAAGTTTGGAAACTATGATAAGCAGTTTGAGGATAACCGAAGATGTGGAGATAGACATAATGTGATATTAATTATTAGTATCCTGTCCTTTAGTCATTAAATTTTGGACATGGTCTTCAACTTACAAAATCACTTTTTGAATTAACATACCCTGAAATCGTGTAATAGCGTTTATATACTGCGACTAACTTATTACCATAATAACCCAATAAATTACATTATCGTCAAATGGTTACACTCCATGTTGAAGTAATTTCATCCCTATGGGTAAATTTCCTTTGTCAGTAAGGTTGTCACAGTTTTTAGTCGTAAAGGTGCCGTTTTTATGCTATTTCTCAATACTACTAAGTTTCCTTTATCCCATCATCTACAAAATAGCTCAAAAGCCTGAGGATATCACGCCCGTAGCATTGGGTATGCCCAGATTGGTTTTGTACCCTAAATGCACAAAATTCATAAGTCTGCTATTAGTATTTCTGTTTGGTCTGTTTCAATGTTTATACAATTAAGTTCCCTAAGCAAAGCTTAACCCAATTGATACATAATAAATAACTTTCTGTTACATAATTTTAGCAAGCTATTTTATCTTGTTCATTATCGCAGACATACCCAACAAATATAAATATAAATATAAATTTTCCAAAGAGTCTATAACATTATAAGCAGAATTCAATAGGTTTCATGTCGCTTTGTGACTATTTATTAAAATGTGGTTAATTACTATACAAGTAGAAATTGCAATGAAATTAGTGGACAAAAGCCAATTTCTAAGCTCCAAAGAAGCAATGATAGCTAAATCAGTAAACAGGGTTATGATATCAGTTTTCTAGAATGTAAAGCGGACTTTGATGACAGATTGTCAATATACAGTGAAATCATATATGGAGAATACTATGATAAACTTTTAAATCAGCTGCACCAAAATTTTTGACAAAAGTTCACGTTTACTGTATAAAAGAATTATTTTTCGTCTAAATATTGCATGCCTCCATACGAATGTTGTAGCTTTGTAGTTTCCATACCTCCTTTTCAGTTCTAAGCTCAAACTGACATTCACCTTTCACTATACCCAAAATTGCTACTTTAGTGGAAAAAGGTTTTCATCAAGTGTTCATCAAGTGAAGATGTCATGACCGCTATTGACGCTTAGTTTGCATGACTTAACAACAGCACCGCCCCCTATGATGACGTCAGTGCTTTAGAACATCTATGGGTGGAGTACATTGAAATTTCAGGAAACTAACAGTTATCATCCCGCTTTCGTAAAGTAATATGCTACAGCTTAGAACAATTAAAGCGCAGACCTGTACATTCTATGATTCTTTAATTTAAAGTAGAACTATGTGGCCTAAATACAGATAACTTCCTCAGCACCTTCAAGTCAATTGCGCATTATAAATATCTATGCCAAGGTATCTAATTCTAGCAAGCTTGGTAACTAAATAATCAACTTCAGATTTGGAAATTTAAGTTAAAGTACGCAGAAACTGGTGGGTGGAAATTATTGTCCATCAGGCGCAGTTTGTTAATTATAATGACATCTTTTATGGGTAGCATCACTGTATAGCGAACAACACAGATTAAAGCAATTACACAATCTCATAATAAGTTGGATGTTTTAATATATCTGTACGATAAACGCACTCAAATTCAAATTTGCGCTAGCGACTAATGATGTTAATTAGGTTTTTTTAAAGACCGGCGGTTATTATTTTAATAACTTGCAAACGAAATAATAAGTTAATAAAACGGAAATGGCTGTAGGTTTCTGCACCGATTCAATCTTGATTTATTTACAGTGATAGTTGCACAGAAAGTGAATAATCAAAAATGTAATATAAATTTACACTTACCAATTTGCAAGGGAACAACGCCTTTGGGGTGTCTTCAACAATTATTTCTTCTAAACAGGGAGAAGAAAGGATGGATAACATCGACAGGATTTTTGGAAATTGGCAAGGTGTAATAATTGTT